>CM026433.1:93784-260003 GCA_014871385.1 Ceratodon purpureus | reverse complement strand
TTTCATCACATTCCAGACATTTTCACCAACAAGATCAATCTCCTCTCATATAATATTCCACAAGCAATAATACTTCTTCCAGGAATAGAGGGCTAGACTCACATCTGCAAACATGAATTTCTTTGCAAATATCTGGATAAATGCGGCTGACCCCAACAACTGCAGAACCGTTTCTGCCTGCACAGATCAATATACAAATCATCGTCAGGTTCTGCACTTTTCGGAACAACTAGAATTCTTTTACATATGTCAGAAAGAGATACTGCGACATATACAAGAGATAGAGTGAGACCTCAGTGAAGACGGCAACACCAATGCCAGCGGCTGCTGCAGCTCCAAGTGTCGGCCCAAGATTAGCATTGCTCTGCAAACCAGCCAGACTCTGAATCACGACAAGGAAATTTCATGTAAGGCATTAATAAATGAAAACGATCTCCTCTGTCTGTTCTGGTTTTCCAACTCGACACATTACTGTGTGATCTCACCAGTTGAGGGCAATCATACCTGGCTTCCAGCAAGAAGATTCTTCAGGCCGTCGAGGTTGAGACTGAAACCCTTTCTGGGCAGCACCCACGGCAACTCACTCTTCTGCACGCCCAACATGCGCAAAGCGTCTTCTCAAAATCCAGGAAACCAAACGTTGAAACGAGCAGAAACTGAGAAAGATCAACTCCCGAGAAGGCTTCTGCTGATTACTAGATAATAACAGAGAGAAGAGCCAGCTTGATCACCTGCCACCCATTGGTACCTTCCACACCTCCTTTGACAGCATACACCCTCTGGAAGCCATTGCTCGCAAGCAGCTTCGCAACTGCTAGAGAATTCCCGTCCAAACTGTACAAAATGAACCGAAAACGTCCTCAAACTACACTTTGTTTTCTGAATTCCCTGCCAATGTAACATCAATGCAAGGATTCTGTGCACAAAAATTACGGAACCGATTTGTTAGAGTCTCTCACCGGTCCAAGACGAAGAGCGTGGTGGTTTCGGCGTTTCTGCACTTGGCGACAACCCTGTTCAAAAACATGGACTTATCCTCCGCAACATAAGCTATCTGCAGGGCTTTCTTCCGGAGCAATTTCAAGTCCGGCCTGCCATCCGCTTTGATATCCTCCGGTGCCCGAATATCCAGAAGCTGCGCGTTCTGTTCAGAGAGCTTGGCAAACGCTGCAGCGGCCGAAACGGACCCAAAAGATTGCCCAGCAGACGCCCGGAATGCGATCAAGGGTACAGCCACGGCAGCCACCCCAGCGACGACCGCCACAGGGTTGGCGCTCACAAAATCAACGAAACTGGACCCATCCGCGGAAGAGGTGCTGGCAGCAGACTTCACACTGTCAGCCTTTCTCACGAAGTCGTCGTACTTCAAGGCAAGCGATGGCGGAACGGACGCGACGAGAGACGAGGAGGACGCTACCAGTGCAGCTACGAACGCCGAAGGGCGTAGAGAGAACGAAGTCGGCGCAGAAGAGGAGGGAGCAGTACTCGACCCAGACCCAGAAGATGAGCACTCCGCCTGCGGAGTCGAACAAGCTGAAGAAGAAGAAACTCCGGACAGACGAAGTTCCATGGCGAAGGCTTTAACTTAGCAATGGGCTGCAAATGGGAGAGTGCCGTTTTTACGGACAGTGTCGGATACCAGAGGCCACGCAGAACATCACAGCGCACATCAGCATCATCAGCAGCATCATCATCATCATCATCATCATCCCAGATGGGATCGTTCGTATGCTGGGAAGCACCGGTGAACCGATGATCAGATCAACTCTACTCCAGTCTACTCTACTCTACTCTCCGACTGCTGTGACGAGCAGCCGTGTTGTGGGTTGTGGGTTGTGGGTTGTAACTTAGCACGAACCCAGCTCACAGTCGCGAGTCGACCGAGGGACTCCACAAGGGGAGTAACGTACTGTAACGAGTTGGGAATGGGTTAAGTTATCCACATCCTGTAGGAAATCTCTTTGGGTTCCGACATGGCCACTTGATTCCGCATTTTTTGTGAAACTGGGTCCCTGCCCCTGGGCCCTGGGGACTTCAGTTGTCGAGACTCGACTCGACTCGACTCGACTCGAGGCTGGCTCTGGTTTTAGGGTTTCGGACTTTGGCCATCTTTCTTTCTTTCTTTCTTTCTTTCTTCTCGGGCGTTGGTTCGCAATGATTCTGCTCTGAGCTTGGCTTGTGTGTGTACGGTTCTGTGATCAAGTTTCGGTTGTTGTCGGTGTTGGAAGGGCTTCGTTGCCAAGCCTGACCCTCAAATAAGATTTTGCAGTGTTCCAACTGATTTTGAGTGTTTTTTGGGGATCCTCTTCCGTGCAAGGAGTTGACATCATTCATTTCAGCTGTTTTTTAGGTGGCATGTGAGTTCAGCTTACGGTAGTACTTGGGGAGGACAGCAAGAACTGTCATGGCGCCGTGTGCCATTTCGTTGCCGATGGTCGCTTGCGCTAACGAAAATTTCTTCTGCTGGGCCTGCTTGAATCGAATTTGCAGCTCTGCTCGTCTACCTGGTTATTTGTTTTCAGTTTTGTAGTTCAAGCCCATATGTGGCTTGAGTGTGAAGTAGAAGTAGTTCGATCAGCTTGAGAAGTGGGTTGAAAGGCAGATTTTACGATGCCAGTGGCTAGACCAGATTCGGGCGACACCCGTGTGATCGCCCATCTTGATCTTGATTGCTTCTACGTTCAGGGTGAGTTGTTGTCGTTCTCCTTCTGAACACCTAACTGAGCTGCCGGACTTTCGATCGCAACTCGATATCCAGTTTGAGCTTGTGCTTATGCCTAATTGCTGTTCATGTAATTGACATTGCAGTGGAGCAGAGGAAGCGTCCGGAGCTTCGTGGGAAGCCGGTGGGCGTGGTGCAATACAATCCGTGGAAAGGAGGAGGTCTTATTGCTGTCAGCTACGAAGCTCGCAAATGCGGGGTTCTGCGGTGAGTACTGCCCCTGATGATTTTTGCAGAGTTGAGTTGATTGCACGGTACAGTATGATCTTCTCAATGCAGATTTTCGGGCATTGGCGGACCCTGGGCGATGCCCTCTGTCACTGTTTGGATCACCTTTTCACGAGAGTTTGTCAATTGTCTTGCAGCTGCATGCGGGGCGATGATGCGAAAAAGATATGCCCAGATATAGAGCTGGTGAAAACGCCATGGGCTGACGGTCACGCCCCTCTCAATTGGTATCGCGATGCGGGCACTGAGGTTAGTTTCTGCGTTCTGGTTACAGTATTTTCTTTCGTCTGTCGATGTTGCGAACTTACTTCAACAAGGTAGATGTTAACTTTAGGACTATGAGGTTATGCATGCAACGGATTATGAGGTTAACCATCTCTGAGAGCGTTGGTTTTCTTCAGGTGGTTACGGTTCTGTCTCGGGCAGGTGTTTGTGAGAGGGCTTCCATTGATGAGGTGTATTTAGACATCACGGAAGCTGCAGCTGCCAGGTTACTAAAGGATTTTCCTTTCACGATTGATTCACTTTCAGATGAAGCTCGCAAAACGCGCATACTAGGCCTCGCCGAGGTACAACTCTTGAAATCATAGTTTGCTGTGATTACATGGCTGTGAAGCAATGTCATGAACACTTTCACTAGAAGACTCTCATTTGTGGGTAATGTGGGACAGGATGGTGAAATTGCAATGACAGCAGCTGATTGGCTTTGTCAAAAGGATTCTCCGAGGTGTGATGCACTGCTCGCATGTGGAGCCATAATTGTTGCTGAGCTTCGGGAAGCCGTTTTGGCGGAGACTCAGTTCACATGCTCAGCGGGTATCGGCCACAACAAGGTATGCCGCAAACTGTGAGCAACTTAGGTTTATTCAACTTGTTATACTCTACTTTTTGGTTGTTTTGAATGCCGTAGCTACACTTGGTTCTCAAGTTGATGCCTCATTTTTAACTCTCCAGATAGAAATTAGTCTCATGAATCTCAAAGAAGTTGGTTTTCCTTTATTGAGGTGACAGATGTTGGCTAAGCTTACTAGTGGCATGCACAAGCCTGCTCAGCAAACTGTTATACCAGCATCTTATGTTTCTACGCTACTGGCATCCCTACCACTGAAAAAGATGTGAGTAGCTCTGTCTCCATTTTAGCTGAAGCAGTTAATCGGTTACATGCTAACAAATTTAGGAAGATGTCTAGTTTGTTCAACAAATACTGTCTGAATCAAAACTTTCTAAACACTGAATCTGGGTAGCTGGTTGGTGGGTTCAATGTGCTTATAAAATTTAAATAAGTGATTTTAAACTGTGGACAGAAAGAAAAAGTTACTTGGAACCTTGATAGTGATAAATGCCTTACATGTGGCAATCTGTTAAACTATTGTTGCTGTAGTGGGGGTCTTGGGGGCAAGCTTGGAAAATCTCTGCAGGAGGATCTTGGTGTGAAAACACCTGGTGAACTGCTGCCTTTCTCACAGCTCAAATTGCAAGAGCTCTATGGTGCTAATACTGGGTATGTATGCTTCATTCTACATTGGTGTTGCGGTCACTGTGAGTCATAGCTATACTAAATTGTCTGTTGTGTGTTCAATTCTAACTTTAATGCTAAATCACATGTCTGTTGCACTCTGCAGTGCTTGGTTATGGCATATTGCGCGGGGTAAAAATGGAGACGAGGTTCAAGGCCGTGTTCTTACGAAAAGCCACAGTTGTAGCAGAGCGTTTCCAGGTCCAAAAGCACTTACGAGTATGACTTCTGTGAGTCTCACTGATTCTATATCCTGTTAAAGGGAACAGTTGCAGACTTAAATTACATCCCCTCAATGACTGCAACAGCCATTTTATCCCGTGTCACTTGTTTAAGCTGAGTGTGCATGCTACACTATGATATAGATTCTCTGCACAGCCCAAAACTGTTTTTTGGGACGTTCTGGAAAGATCTGTGATATAAGGACATTGCATAGGATTTCTGTAATAATCTGAAGGTCGAAGATAGAACACCTTTGATGTTTGTCTACAGAGGGTCTTTGATTACATGTACCAGTTTGTCAGGTTTGATTGTGCGATGTGTTGAAGTGCAGGTCATGCATTGGCTTGGAGAGTTGAGCGACCGACTCCAAGAACAGCTTGATCTGGACTTGGAGATGCACAACCGGAAAGCAAAACTTCTTGTGCTTCATGCAGCAGTTCATCTGGTTAGCAAAGCTGAAATTCTCCAACAAGTGTTTCGTGGTCGGCTCTTGATCGTTTGGCTACTTGTTGCTTTTTATCTCTTGAATCCTATACTCAAGAGTTACGAAAATTAACTTTAAGTTAGCTGGCTGCAGCGTGGAGCGAGCCAGCCTGCGAAGAAATTTTCCTCCAAATCATGCCCTCTGCGTTATGGGAAAGAAAAGATACTTGCAGATGTTCGTAGTCTTTTCGAACGTGGTCTCCGGGACTTTTGTCCTTTAAACAAAAGCTTATCTCCTGTCAAGGGAAGTGGTAGAAACAGCTGCAACTGGGCAGTTACTCTTATTTCTATTGGAGCAAATGATATATCCGCTATACCCACGGTGAGTTTCATAACCAATTCTCATTGCTATGCAATGCTTGTTACGACCCAAGTAACGAATTATATCATCACACAACACAAAGTAAGTTGAAGGTCTTGATTTCGAAGTCCATGCAATTAGGGTGCACTGAATCACCTCAAAAACTCTTTTGTATTCACATGCTTAACGGTCAACTCATTTTAGCATGTTTGTGGTCATTAGCAGGTTATTATACTTTTAACTGAAAATTGTATGCATAGGCTCTTCTGTGATACTTGTTGTCTTGGCTTGACAGGGAGTAAACTCTATTACCAGCTTCTTTGCAGCACCAACGCATTCACATCTCCCAGGGCGAAGAAGCCGTGTAGAACATTTTCAAGTAAGTGAAGAGTTTGAAACCGGAGCGAGCTCCAGAACACCTTCGAGTAACGATCCTGAAAACATGACAAGCTTCTTCTCCGATGATATCATCAATGATGAAGTGACCGGAATCTTGCAACCTTGCAGTTCAGAGGAGCCAGCAAGTTATCGAAACCTTTTTGCTGTTGATGATGACAAAAATTCTGATGCAGATATTAAGTGTACTCCAGCAATTGAAAGCATTAGTAGTCCTGTCCGACGGAAGAGTCACTTTCAGTTATTCGAAAGTGACAGTCGCAATTCTGTTCTGAACAGGTGTATTAGAGGGGACGGTAGTGGAAATCCTTGTGAGGATTTGGAGCCAACTTTGATACAATGCTCCCCTGTAGAGCATCCTACCTCTGTATCATCCGAACTTGAAACTTGTTCAGCGATCAATATTAATTCGCAGCACGCAGATCTGAAATTAGAAGATGGCTGTAGGTCTGACGTAAGGTCTAACACTCGTGAACTTGAGTGCTCTAGAGAAGCAGACGAGAAATCATCACGAGCTGTTCAATTGGGGTTAGCGTTTGCATCGAAGGCGTCGACTAGTGAGAGGCAAAATCCACCAATTACTGGCACTAAAGCAACCTTAGTGCCCAAATTGAAGGAGCTATGGCAACGGAACGTGGCCACGCAGGCCCAGAGCAGCGTCAAGAGAGGCGCCAGCAATTGGGAGTACAAGCAGGAGGAGATTGATGAAGTGGTCCTGGCCCAACTTCCGGTTGAGATCCAGCAGGAGCTTCGAAGCTCGCTGAAACTTAACCGGCCTCTGCGTCCCTCGAAACGCACAAGTATCAGTGACTTCTTCCCATCTGCCAAGTAGATTCATTGATTAAATTTCTAGGTCATGCTTAGATTTAGTGAGAGACTTTCTTGCTGATTCTCTTAGAAAACTTTTGTATATTCCAGTATTCTTACTTTTATATTCTGAACAAAATGGCCTCATTTAGATCATTTTACTGTCTTTAATAGACTTTGTACCAGTAGGACCGACCCTGTGAGTGACAAATCATGGTAATGATGCGCATGGAGAGAAATAAAAAATTACCATTCAGCAACATGGTACTGGTACTGTATTGTTCGACGTAGCCAAATGAAGATTTGCTCCTGACGGTTGCAAGAGACGAAGCTGTTTTGGAAGGCAGCCTTGACGCATTATCACGGCTAACTTCCGTTCGCCCAGCTGCCTGTGCAATATTTTACTACCTCAACAAAGCTAGAATGAAATGCTACTTCACGTTTGGTGCACTAGAATTTAATTAAAGGTCGGAGAGCCAGTGAGAACGAAGGGCACCGTCGTCTGAGTAGACAAGTGTCACAATGAACAGGACTGTTAACGTGGCCATCCATTTCCCGACAAATGGTCGAGACATCTCAGGCTCAATGGCTCATGTAGAGTCAGAATCTTCAATCTCGTTCGTGCACATCTCGTATGTGACATCAAAGTTCCGCAACAAGAACTTATGATGATTTGCTCAACTTAGACGAGAATCTACTGGAACAGATATATATATATATTATGCTCAATTTCTGGACATCATTCATCTCTGGTCCCAGATTCACTTGTTATCGAACTATCTTCGGGAGGGACCTTGCAACGCAGATAACTTACTGTAAGCTAGACTCTGGTCAATTGAACAACTTGTGTAGAATCAATCCACACAACTTGTGTATTGATTTCTCGGACTCCGGAGCTTCAAAACAAGCAGTAAGTAAGTTTGCATTGAACAAGCGGACGCCATCATCGCCTCCATCGGTCACTGATCGTCAGTCCGTCTTTGTCGCCCGGCCCCATTGTGTGGGACCGTGGGTCCCTTCAAGTTGGGTTTTTCTTTTTTCCTTTTAATTCACCAAGGCTGAGATGCATCACCCTAAGTTAAGTTACTCTCACCAATCTGCCTGATGCTTGAGAGGACTGTCACTCAGTCGATCGTTCAAGCCAAGGCTACAATCTCCACGCTACTCATGCTCGACGGTCAGTTTGTTGGGTCTTGGGCCTGGCAAGTTCTCTACCTAGGTTGAGATCGAATTGGGGAGAGAGAGAGAGGGGGAGAGGGAGAGGGAGCCATGGGGGGGACAGGGAATTCAAGTTACGTTGGAAACGGCCACGGGAACGGCACCCAGTCGGAGGAGAAGCCGGCCACCGAGGTGCACAAGGACGAGGCCAGGTTGCAGGAGCTTCGAGTGTTGTTCGGGAAGGCCGATGGAGATCCACTGCGAGTCGTGGGCGTGGGAGCGGGAGCGTGGGGCAGTGTCTTCCTTGCCATGTTACAGGACACTTACGGCGGCTTCCGTGACGCTATCCAAGTGAGTACTACTAATACTGCTACAACAGTGTATTGTATTGCACATGCGTTTCTCTTCTCTCCATATTCAACACACAGCCCAGATCACTAAGTTAATCTAGGTCTAGAATTAATCATGCACAAGCTTGGAGCAAGTCAGTTTATTGTTTCCCTCCTTCGATGAGAATTGTATTTGGGACTACGCAATCCTCTTTTCTTCTCTTCTCTTCTCTTCTCTTCTCTTCTCTGGATGGTTTCATCACATTCATGCAATCACTGCTTGAATGAATTCCCAATCTGACCATTCTCGTTTCAGTGAATTTGTTTCCCATCGATCTCGTTGCGTCGAGGCTGGTTAAGTGGCAGTTTTGTCTAGTTTTTCTTTTTTTGGTCTTAGGGTAGGGACGGTTTGAAGTACTCGATGAGGATTCATGTCTAGATTGCGGTAATTAATTGGAATTGTGTAACGAGATCATCTTGTGGTGAGAAATGTTTTCGGAGTAACTGGTCGTTGTTTCGGGAATTCGAAGCTAGCGCATTGAAGAAGGACTTGGCCAGTAACTGAACTCCGTGGAGGATACTACTACTCATGGGTTGGGTTGCAGCGGAGTGGCTGAGTATTGCTTCATTACGCTTTATAGAAACGAGTTGTTTTGATGATTGTTGTGGGGTTTCCAGTTGCGGTTATGGAGGAGAGGAGGGAAGATTGTGGACCGTCAGACGGCGGAGCATCTTTTCGAGGTGATCAATTCTCGAGAAGAAGTCCTCCGGCGCCTGATTCGAAAGTGCGCCTATCTCAAGTACGTCGAAGGTCGTCTCGGGGAACGCACTTTGTACGCCGACGAAATCCTCCGTGATGGATTCTGCGTGAACATGATCGACACGCCCTTGTGCCCGCTCAAGGTCGTGACCAATCTTCAGGAGGCTGTGTGGGACGCCGACATCGTCGTCGCAGGACTACCGTCGACCGAGATTCGCCGCGTTTTCAAAGACATCGGTCGCTACTGGCGAGAGCGCCGCACCATGCCCATCATCATCTCGTTGGCGAAGGGCGTCGAGACTGCCTTGGACCCTCACCCCCACATCCTCACTCCCACTCAAATGATCGTTGATATGAGTATGCCACTTCTCCCTCCCTCCCTCCCTCCCTCCCTCCCTCCCTCGCTCTCTCTCTCTCTCTCTCTCTCTCTCTCATCTTTCCCTGAAAGTTACCAGCCTGTTCGCAGATCAGATTCTGTTTTGACTGGGAAACGTCGTCTGAGTGCCAGATTCAGGGTTTATTGAGGTTTAAGTTTGCAAATGAGATGCTTCTGTAGCTTTGTCAAGAGTTCTTTGAAAATTTGAAAGCTTTGGAGTCAGAGTCTGTTTGATTAGGAAGTTTAGTACGATCGCCAGGTTTTGGGTGAGGGGTTGAAGGATGGCAGTTGGAATGTACGTCGTGTGAAGGTTTCTGGGTTCAAAGTTCTGCTTCACTTCATGCATAGCATGAGACTGTGCTTTTCGTGCACTGTATGTGAGATTGTTAATTGGTTTACTGATCTTAATGGCATTGATTGTCTGCAACTGAGATTGTTTCATAAGTTTGGATTACGACTGAGACGTTACGGTGCACGTGTGTATGTGTGTTGTGTGGTTCAGCCGGTGTGCCTTCTGAGAATGTTCTGTACTTGGGTGGTCCAAACATTGCTTCTGAAGTCTATAACAAAGAGTACGCTAATGCACGAATATGTGGATCTGAGAAGTGGCGAAATCCCTTGGCAAAGTTTCTGCGGCAGCCACATTTTATTGTGTGGGATAATCCTGATATTGTCACGCATGAGGTCATGGGAGGTCTCAAGAATGTCTATGCTATTGGTGCTGGTAAGCTTCTGGCATCGTGGATGTTCCTAAACTAACATGTGCCTTATCACGTCTAATTAAGTAGAAGCACTCACAATCAACCATGTGCAGTTTGAATCCACCTCGAATTTCGTTTTAACTTGAAATTGTTTTTGATCCAGTCAAACTTGCAAGAGGCGAGAAAATGAGGGTCAGTGCTTATATCACCTCAATTGTTGTTTACGCAGGGATGGTGGGTGCTTTGACCAACGAGTCAGCAACAAGCAAGGCTGTGTATTTCTCACATTCGACATCAGAGATGACATACATCACTCGTCTGCTGGCAGAGAATCCAGGTCCACTGGCAGGTCCATTGCTTGCCGATACTTATGTCACGCTTTTGAAAGGTCGGAATGCATGGTATGGAGGAAAACTTGCAAGAGGCGAGATTACAATTGAGATGGGGGACACTTTCAGCGGCAAGGGTACAATTCAGGTCAGTTGGAAAACTAGTCCCTTATTACTCTTCTGTTCACAATGTAAGTTTGAGAAATCCCTTTCCTTAGAATGTTTATCCACTTAGTTAAGAGAGCTCCCAGTGTAGAGTTTGTGTACTAGAGCATTTCTTTGAGCTGATCATGGCCAAGAGGTTAATTAGTTGTTACTTTTCCGTGAGAATCCTCACCAGTTTGCCTAAATCATTATGTATTCAGGGTATATCCGCAGTGGAGGCATTCTATGAGTTGTTGCGACAGCCTTCGTTGAGTGTAATACATCCTGAGCTTGGCAAGCCAGTCCGACCCGTCGAGCTCTGCCCCATCCTACGCGCTCTGTACAAGATTCTGATTCAAAAGTAAGGCTGCATTGCCGCATGAATTTCCACGTTCTTAGGGAGCAGAAATGATGCATCACTATCTGAAGCTGATTTTTCAAACTTTTCCTCTTGAGACTTGTTTTAAACTTCCTTTCTCTTTATTTCTGTTGTACAGGACTGCTCCCATCACAGCCATTGTGGAGGGGTATATGAGCGAGTACGATCCCAGGCATCTTGTTGAACTTGAACACGCATTTATTCCCCAACTTCTGCGCCGTGAGGGTGTGGAAATGCAACCGAAGTTGTCACCTCCTAATGGATCTTCTTCCTCAATACCTGTATAATACAACTGGAAGGGTAATTTAGAGGAGTGGCATAAGCCATTGTAATTATATGCAAGAGGGGCCTATGCTGATGCTAACGAGCTAGAACATCTGGTACTCAAATGTATTGATTTATATCAGCTGGTCTTCCTGGAAATTTTTGCTTGGGCTAGGTCTATGACCTGCACCCGCTGTTTCTGTTGAAGCAATGTTGATAGCATTTTATATGTGCTATTACCACACTCAGAAGTGTTCCTGATCACCTACATGCGCTAGAGATCCTATGAAATTTCTATATTGACGAATCAATGAGCAAATCCAGACTGATTCATTCCAAAGACAGGCTGAGACACTCTTGTACTCTCTACTATTTCATCTCTTAAATGAATCGTTGTCGGTTTAAGGAGGGTCGACCTTAACCTCAAAATCGACTGTAGCAACACATGTTACATGTAATAAAAACTCGACCTGAACCCATGTAGTTGCACCACGGCAGCGGGCGGAAAGTAGAGGAACGTTACTGTATGAAAAGAAGAGCCTGCTTTTCCTAAATGAATATTATATAACAACTGTATTCAATAAAAATCTCATCTCATACTCAACCTCTAAAGGATCAAACACCTCACTAAATTCAAGAATTGCATACACAACTAAAAAGAACATTTGAGCTTGATGTATGGAAAAAGAGTTGTACGTTATGAACTTCGGATTATATTCATACAATTATATTTATAATTGTATGTGTAGTACCATACTGGGGTCAATCATTAATGTACAAATGTCCAGAAGTCCAAATTTTCAGCAGATTATTCTTCCCTTGGGATTCCAGGATAGTGGTCAAATTTATGGAAATTTATTGTCTACAAGCCCCACTAATACATAATACAAAATCCAAAAAAAAATTAAAAATTAAAAATTAAAAAATTAAAACTGCTATCCGTGCAACAATTTCCGGCACTAAAGTATACCTCAGAAATTCTGACTTAGGATTCCTACTAGTGCCTCCTACAGATGTCTATAGTAGTATACACAAGCTCAATAGAAGGGGCGCTCCCTCAGCGCAGCATATCACCTGCACAAAAGCTGAAAAGAACGAAAACAGGTAAAGATGTGAAGAAATTTGAAGACATACACACGCTTGCTTTAGAAGATGCCAAGTGAAGAAGCTGGGGTTACACCTTCACGCACAAGTGCACTACGCTAAAGAGTACCTATGACAACAAATTGAAGCATATCCTTCAAACATGCACAAAAATGACGGTTGATGTACAAAGAATTTAGTTATCCAAATTTGAAGGATTGTAGATCAAGGAAACAAGCACACTCATTATACAGGAAAAAACTTGTCGAGGTTTAAAAGGAACATGAATATTACTCACCCACCAAGTAACGGAATACAATATACAGCCTCTCGTGAAGAGATGCTTCAACAAATTACAAGGCCTTCACTCGCTTGTCCAGATCTTAAAGACAACCTGAGCATGTAACGAATCAGCAAATTAGCAAAGTACCCCTTTATCAACCTTAATGGCTTCCAGACCTCTTAATAAGCTGCTATTCAATAATCCGAAACTCCAATTTCAGTCAGGATGTGAAAAATAAATAAATAAATCCAGGTACACACTGTTGTGCGTAGTGGATCCTTCATCCACTTGAGATTACTCTGTTCGACCTAGAGAAATAAGTGAATAATATTTGTCAGAACTATGTAGCCGCGGATGACTTTACCCAAATAATGAATGTGAAAATGACGCCCGCAAGAACATAACGCTGGATAGCACACCAATCGCATCGACCCTTCTTGTCCTTGTACCTTCCTCTTTTCCCATCCAACCAACCTCCGTTACCTGGAAGATCAATCCACATGCCTGTGGTTGAGGCACGAGTAGAATCCCTCAGTATACGCAAACAAAGAAACCCTTCACAGTATTCTGGCCCATTTATACCGCATCGAAGAAAATGCCTGCCACTAAAAGGATCAGCAATAGCAGTTGCATTCCCAACGGAAAAGTATACGACTCGATTCGTCCACTGGCCTGCTACTAAATTCCGCCAATCCTTAAAGAGTTGGTCATCTGAACATTCGGTCTTCTGTACATTTCGGTGTGAAGAACAGGAAACTCTTCATGGAATACGTCGGCAATATTCAAAAAAACTAACAATTCCCAATCACGTCAAAGATTCTCAACTTCATCATTGTCTTTCGGTGATGGATCCAGAGTAGACGCTGTATTCTGAAATGCCCTCTGAAACGGAATACAAAGGGGCCCTAAAAGCACAATCCCCTCCTGTCGTCATTACATGGAATGATAGACATGGTATAAAAAGCTAAAACCCCTTCAAAACGGCAGGCAGCCCCGTTGATGGATCTATTTTGTAGATGTAACGAGAGAGAGAGGGAGAGAGAGAGAGAGAGAAAGACGAGGTGTAGAAGAAACTCACGAGAAGAGTTCATGGGTATGACAAAGGGCGACCTATCTTGGCCAATAGGTATAGCACCAGTCTCCAGCTTGTGAAGCGCATCGCGTTCCATTCGTTGCGTGACTAGAGTGAGTGTCCACCTCCGTGACTGTCCCGATACTTGGCCAAACTCAAGCTCCTAACGCTGAGGTGTCCGTGTGAGGCAGCCTGGCATGTTTTGCAGAAAAGAAGGTCCGCATCATGATGTGTAATGTGTGGTAATGCGAGTAATAGTAATGGTCCGGAAGGGAGGTGGAGGTGGTTGTGCAAGGGAGTAATGGCGACATGAAGCAAAGCAAAGCAGGGTCATCCACATAGCAGTGAAACAGAGCAGGCAGCCCTAGAAAGGTGAAATGACACAAGAAACATGTTTGTGGGTAGAATGACGAAACAACAAGAAAGGCAGAATAGAATAGAATAGAATAGAATAGAATGTAAAGGCAGAATGTTGACCTAAGTTAAGAGGCAGAGGAGAGGCAGAGGCAGAGGCAGAGGCAGACGCAGAGGCAGAGGCAGACG
This sequence comes from Ceratodon purpureus, assembly GCA_014871385.1. Lineage (NCBI taxonomy): Eukaryota > Viridiplantae > Streptophyta > Bryopsida > Pseudoditrichales > Ditrichaceae > Ceratodon > Ceratodon purpureus. The sequence goes on along the minus strand of CM026433.1, from coordinate 245,907 downwards.
CAGAGGCAGATAGAAATGAGGAAATAAGGAAGTTGCGAATGAAGAAGTTGTTTTGGAGTGAGGGAGGGAGGGAGGGAGTGAGTGAGTGAGTGGTGTTGGTATGAAAGAAAGAAAGAAAGAAAGAAAGAAAGGATTGATTGATTGATTGATTGATTTGCGTGGGGTGGGGTGTGGTGTGGTCCGAGCAGCTAGGGTTAGCAAAGCAGGGCACGAGGGCACGAGGGGGAGGGAAGGGGGGAGGGAAGGGGGGCCCGGGGGGTATGACTCACCCACCCACCCACCCACCCGGTGACCCGGTTGTGTAGTAAGGCAAGCACAGCACGCACGCACCCACGCACCCACGCACGGAGGCCTCCAGGCTCCCTCCAGGCTCCCCACTCCCTCCCTCCCTCCCTCCCTCCCTCCACCACTTTCATTGTAAGTTATCACAAGTTAAGTTAGATGCATTATTTATTCTTGCCTTCAAGCCTTGCCTTGAACATAGTTCCTTGGGATCCACTGCATCATCCATCCCTTACCTGTCTGTCAGTCAGTCACGCCACCATGCATCCATCCATCCATCCATCACAAACAAACCAACCAACCAACAACGAATGAATGAATGAATCAATCAATCACTCACCTTCTCACTGGCCCAGGCTCAGCTGCCACTCACCCAATTCCATCCTTCTTTTCTCTAACCACTTCTGTACCATCATATTCGTGCATGTCCAAATAAGTTACTCCAACAACACCACCACCATTCCATTCCATTCCATTCCATTCCATGCTTCAAATCAATCAAACCCCAATATCTACTATCATATTCCAAATCATTCTTAACAATATTAATAATACACTCTTTTTATACCACATACCACATGCCTTCCAAAATTAATTATTCTATGACAATCAAAGATATTCATTCATATATTTATATACTTTGTGAATTACTTTTAGGCTCCTTTGCTAATTATAATCAAAACTTCACCTTCCTGTAAGGTCTTTAATGTTTCATCATTTTTAAACTATCAACACTAAAGACCAAAGTTCATAGTCCATTGTCCTTCATTGACCTGCATAGGCATCATTTTTAGAGAGTTTTCATACCAAAATAATGGCCTCTCGAAAAAAAAAATATATATATATTTTTTGTCAAACTAAATTTTTCTTAAGAGGTGTTCAATTCTTTAATATAATTATATACAAGAAGACAATTTTATGGAGCTATTAATGGTTGATTGTGCTCCATAAACCTTGTGATATTTAATTAATGAACTCCTAAACCAAAAAAAAAGCACTAAATCCACGCTAATTCAAATAAAGTTGAATTTGAATTAGCCATAACTTTTTTTAACAATTATACTATGGTTAGATTTTTCTTGAACATTCTCCATTAGTTTGTATATATTCTTCTAATTTTTCAAGAATTTCCAATTTTTAAAACTTTTATGAACTTTTGAATATTCATTGTACAGGTCTTAGCCTAAGAGGCTCCACCCTATAACCAACCAAAGGTTTCAATTTGTACATTTCAATTTGCCAAAGACTTTAGACTCTCATCTACTTTAGTCCAAATTTTGAGAGTTAAACTCTCAACTCGGTCATAGTATAAAGTGGCCCTAAGCAAATTGGCATTCAAAACAACAAATTTCATTGAAATGAAAGAGATATGATTCCTCAAAGTTTTTGTTGTTCAAAATGTTAAAAAAATAAGATTCGGCACCTTTAGAAGTTGATCAACAAAATAAAATTTATAAGATGTAGATTGTACTTTATTTTCAATATATACATTTTAATGCAATTTTAAATTCATATTTATTAGCCCAATACCAAAAGGTTATAATTTTTACTCATTTTGAGGTATAGATTATCTTCATCCATTATAACATTATTCATTGTCATTTGAATATATATTACAAAAAAATGAAAAATTAATATTTTCTATACTTGATAAGAATATTTTGCAGTTTGATTTCATTGTTATATTAACTTTCAATTTCCACCAATATATATGAAAATTTTATAAAACACATTTCACAAATACTTCCATCCATCAAAAGTTGAAATTTGAAAATATATTCAACCCTAAGTAAAAGTATAGATATAATGTAGCAGTTTTGTGTGTTGAGAACATACATGAAATCTCACTTGTATGAGGGTGTAATATAAAATCAAATATAAAATATTAACTATTAATTTATATCCATGTGGTCTGATCCATCATCAACATTCATAATCTAGCTTAGTGTTTGGTTACTAAAATCAAAAGATTTATGGTATATCTAAGCTGTATTTACTACAACTGTTTAGTTCTTAATTAGAAAATCTGAATATATACTATAATTATTCTAAAATTCAAAATTAAATCAATTCTTTTTAAGAAAATAAACTAATGTTTGTATTTCTCTGAAATCTATATTAATGGCGTATCTTAGAAGTCATAGTCTTAGAATGCAAAATTTATTTAAATTTGAATCTTTGATAAAAAAATTTAAATGTTCATATTACTAAATATTTTCAATTTAATTTTGAAATAAAGTTTTTTGTTAGATGCCTTTTTTTTCTTCTTCGGTATTTTCTTGAACATAGATGTATTTATTAGAAAACTTGAATTACAAATCATTGGTATTTTTAATAAGGTATTTGATTTAAGATTTCAATAGACTTTTTTTAAAATATATATAAATATTAAAAAAATTCAATGAAAAAGATTATTTATATTATGCGTAGTAGGATATGTAGTGGTCCATTGGTCACCGCAAACCATTGGCACCTTTGGCGCTATAACATGATTATTTTATGAGTAATTATAAATCTATACAATTTTTAATTAAATAAAAAATAAAAAAATAAAAAATTAAAAACACACACATGAATTTATCAAGGTATTTTTGCATGTAATCTTTTTCTATAATTAAAAATATATAAATTTATACATTCACTCTACCAAAAGCATTTTGTAACAACAAAGTAGTAATAGCTTCTAAATTGTTTACACTATATTGTAATTATTTTCACTACTCTGTAAAAAATATTTTTTGATTAAAAATATTCTATGATTAAGAAGAAAACATGAATGCACATTAAAGTGTAAATATCACAACGATGTACATAAAATTAAGTAAAATTTCGATAATAAGTCACTTTTATTTTGCATTGACAACATTAGTTTAGGATTCAAAATTTCCAGTTTGTAAAAAAATATAAAATTTAGAGCATCTCCTAGCAGCTTTGTTTTTATAAGGTATTGTAAAAGAATGCAATTAAAAAATAAAATACATGTGTTCCACTAAGGTATTATTGCATTTTCAACAAATTTATATATTTGAAGTAATTAAAATTATTATAGAAAAATGAAAATATGTTTTCTATTTTATCTAATATAATGGTACTAAAACATTTTTGCATTGACTATTGATAAATTTCACATTTTAAAAATACAATAAAATAATTAGCTAATTTTTTAATTTTTAAGATTTTAAAGCTTTTCAAATTAAATTGTGAATGTTTTTGTAATGTGCATTATGTGAATGTTTAAATATATATATATATATATATATATATATATATATATATATATATATATATATATATATATATATATATATATATATATATATATATATATATATATATATATATATATATATATATATATATATATATATATATATATATATATATATATATATATATATAAAAGAAGAAGATTGTATATAAAAAACACATTGAAATTAATTAAAATATTTCAAATGACATATAAATAATCTTTCAAGTATTAAAAAAGATCACATGTTTTGATAAAACACATAAATTAGGTTTCATATAAGATTTTTTTTGAAATTGACTTCTGACGGGCAGACGGACGGAGGAACACCATTTTTTATATTATAGATATTTTATAATTATATCATTGATATGAATTTCATAACACTTATAAATTATTTTGTAAGAAATTTCTACCTCAGTTCATGCAATAATTTTAAAACTTTCATAAATGTAGAGTCTGTTGAGTTGATCTGATTAAAGCATGACATGTTTGTCTGCACTTAAATCTGCATACAGAGTAACTATTGTAGTTCTAAACCAAATTATTGTATAAATATATGAATAGTTTCCATCGGTCCAATAACAATATCATCATGTATAATTTATTTCACATATTAGTTCACACATAATCTCAATATGATCTTAAGTACTACTATTATATATTGTACAATTGATGTTATGTATCAGAATATACATGCATTTCAAACTCTGAATCTATTGTGTTTGAAATCACGTACAACAGGATACATAAGTACATTCGATAAACAGTCCTGAATTTTTTGTTTTATAATCAATGCCTTGAGAAACTTTTCCGGACGCGTTCAAAAATCCCATCCTCTAATAAATCCAACCACATGTTGATAAAATACGACGTAAATAAGAAAAATTATAAGATCAAACAAGAATTGCATACACATTTCAGAATTCAGCAAATGTGTAGAAATGAGATTATAGACTTACCATTTAGTGATGGACGAAGAAGATCGGCATGTGGAAAGATCAATGCTGGAGGGTGGTGGTCACCTTCTTGTAAAGAATCCGAAGGCCTATGTCTGTTTTTGTTGACATTCAAAGACCAAGACCTTCCAAAGGGATGTCTGACTGAACTATTTTGATGAGGATCCTCGTCTTTGTTGTTTCTAGGCATATGTTTCTTTGCCCTACAAAGGATCCAGAGTGCATATATACCTCCCGGAATATAAAACAAACACCAACATATGAGACAAATCAGCCACTCTGGCTGCATGCATGTACAACAATAGCCCATCTATGTCATACAATTATACTTATATGTAATACATTGAAACTACATAATAATTCACTTGTTTTGTAATTTACCTAGACTTTTTAGAAGATACCATGAATATATATATATATATATATATATATATATATATATATATATATATATATATATATATATATATATATATATATATATATATATATATATAACTTCAAATAAATTGGGAGGCATGGAAAAGCTTGGCAATCTCAATATATTCAATGTGTTTGAACTTGATGGTCTTTAAACTCAAGGAGATTTATTTTTTCTTGAGGCTAGAGGTCACCAGATTCTAATACATCCAATATGAAAAGACCATGAAACTTTTCCATGTCTAGTATTAACTATCATAGTGAACAAACAAGATTATGTTTAATCAAATCGCATGGTATCCAATCAAATACGGGATGCCTTTGCAAATAACAATGCATTTCCCTACATAGCTTCAATCTACGTCTACAATTTTATAATATGAGTTGAATTCCAAAAACAAATTCCCCAAAATTTCAAAAAGAATTGTATGGAAGGTGTGTGATTTCCAGGAATTTTACATATTATTTGATCCATATTTTTCCTCTTTTGAAATTTATGACATATACGTATGTTCTTCATAATTTTGCACACAGGTAGAGTTGATAACTTGTCCCATAGAATTGATGATCCATGAATCTCAAAAGAGAAAAAACTTGGATCCAATTAAGCAATTATAATTGGTGGTTGTCCAATAGGCATGTGCTTGTCTGTTCTACAAATGATAAAGACTGCATATATACATCCTGGGATGTAGAAGAAAAACCATAGTATTAGGCAAATCATGTACTCTGGCTGCATCCAAATTCAATGGCAAAGAAAGAAATCCATAAGCAATCAATCCAAAATTCCAAATGACAATCAATGTCTATATTCATGTTTACTTAGGTCAATTTCTGGAATATAAAAATTGAAACTAATAACAGCTTCTCAAAGCCTGACATCCACACATTATCTTCAAATATGATTAAAGAAGAATACAAGGGTCCATTTTGTTTTAAATAAATAAATAATAAACTCACAGGATTACTGCGGCCTCTACCAACTTTAAGGTAGACAGCCATGGGTGGAATGAAGAGTATTAAAAATAAGTCACAGCAAAATGCCTTCCTTGAAAAATCTTCTCCAGCATAGCATTGATCCATGTTTTAGCAATCGAGGACAAGTTCTTATCATCACAAAATTACATCAAATGGATCACCCACTTTGCTTTTGGGCTTCACCAACAATTATTAATCAGATGATCATCTTCATCTTACTTTCACATATGTAAATTTTTGGAAATCATAATTTTGGCCAATTAAATAAATTTCAATTCTTCACCTGTAAACTTGATGGTTTATTTGTGTAGATTCATTCAAGATTGCTTTTTGAATGCAACAATTATGCAAGTTTATAGAACTATAAAATAAATGTTAAGAGAGGCACATCAGATCATTCCAAGGGGGGCATACATGCTTCATATCCAATTTAGTTAACATTTAATGAAGCTTAATTTTAGAAAATAGTTCAAATCATATCTAATTGTTGAATCAATCCAGGGTTCAAATGGTACATACCATTGGTTTTGATTTGTAATAGAATAAAAAAGGGTAAAAGTAATAATATTTTACCATATAAATAAATAAATAAATTAATTAAAAGTAGTAATCACACGGTATTGAAGAAGCGATGAACAAAACAATCAAAATTCATCAATAGTTTGTTTTTAATAATTGAACAGTGATTTATATTTATGTTTTAATTGATAAAAGACGTTATAATCAATATAAGATTTAAACACATGTCTAGACATAGTAAAGACCTAAAAGATTATACAACCTATAAATGATCGAATGAAAATTCAAGTTTTCATCCTTAGAGTATATTAGTTTTTAAAAATGGAAAATAGTTTTTGAAATAACCTTGGAATCACTAAAATGATAGATTTTGGAATTCTTTTCAAATTAATGTAGAAAGTAAAAAAATAAAATCCATTTTATTTTTTAAAAACTAATATACTGACATTGGATTCCGTAAATATCCTGATCTTGACTTTGAAAATCTCAATTGGGCCACCTTTTGGGCTACAAGCCATGCTTGCTTGAAGCCACAAAATCACTTAAGAAATGTAATTTTGTGTAAGAATTTGAAATTAAAAGATAAAATATGACTGTAATGAAATCATTTAGACTATGTTGAATTTGTAATCTTTTGATATCAAGATTTGGAATGTTTGTTGTATGAAACCAGAAAGAAAATGGAATGGTGGTGGCATGAACATGTAGAAATGATGATATTGAAATTGGGAAGGGCAATGTGATGCAATTGAGGATTTGTGAGGTGTCCCAGAACAAAGTATGAGATGAGGTGAGATGAGATGAGATGAAATGAGATGGGGTTCAATGCAATAACTTACATGGTAAGGCTGTTTTCAAAATTATCAAGTTGTGAAAGAGAAGAGAGATGATGAACTGAACTGAGTTCCATTGGAGATGGAGTTGAGTTGGCAAGCAATGAATGAATGAATGATTACAGTAGTAGTAGTAGTGTAAAGTATGCTTATGCTGATGCTGCTGATCGCCTCTAAACTTACTTGGACTCCGTCGGCAATGCAAGTGGACGTTGAGCATCACTTCTATGGGCCGTGAAGGGGAGCTGTGGGCGTGGGCCTTGTGCGGGGCAAGGTGGAGGGCGAGGGCGAGCCTTCGTCTCAGGCCATCGCCAAGGCCATCGCCATCGCCATCGCCATCGAGGCAACATTTCAGCACTAGTCGTCGTCAGAGTACTAGTGGTGGTGGCTCCACAAACTCACATCATCACCAATACCATCATCAACAGAGCCAGAGCCAGAGCGGGAGTAGGAGTGGTTTCGGAAGTCACGTTGTCCTGAAGCGATGGCTGTCCCGAGCGCTGTCGTTCGGCAAGCAGAGGGTGGGCGGCATTCCCTACTTTCCGGTGGTTTTAGGGTTTGCAGCCAGTGGCTGCCTTGGCACCGGCTTGCTTGTCGTCTTTGCCGATGACCATAATACTAGTCACAATCCCCCTGGCATCTCCAATACCGCAGGTACGGTACTCTCTCTCTCTCTCTCTTTCAACCCCATCTTATTCTATATAAACTAATTCCCTTCTCTATTCTACACTCACACACACACACACTCTCTGAATTTCATCCTATTCCTTCATTTCCACATCAACCTTCACAATTCAAACCATTGATTGAAATGTAGCACCATACCCTACCCTACACTACACAGTCTACTACACCTACTCATTTGACAGGACAATTAACACATATTGCTTTTCTTTCTTTCTTTTTCTTTCTTTTTGTAATTACAAATAGTAGAAACATTCTCTAACAATAAGTACATATATATATATATATATATATATATATATTTATTTTTGATTTTATATTCATCCCCACCAACATTCCATTGTTAAATATTACACACAAACTGGTACACAAAAGTATATTAACTGCAACTATGATACATGATTTTATATTATTACTATTATTACTATTACTATTATTAAATATAAATTGTGGTGAACTAATTATGTTATGTTTACTGAGTTTATTATATGACTCTATTTTGGAATAGGCACTGGCAAAAAGAAAGTAATAGTGTTAGGAACAGGATGGGGAGGAATGAGTTTTTTGAAAAACTTGGACTCGACACTGTATGATGTTCGAGTGGTGTCACCAAGGAACTATTTTGTGTTTACTCCATTGCTTCCAAGTGTAACATCGGGAAGTGTAGAAGCTCGGAGTATTGTTGAACCCATACGAAGGATAATCCGGAGCAAAGGCAAACATGTCCAATTCCATGAAGCAGAGTGCATCAAAATTGATGCTGCCAAGAAGGTTGTCATTTGCAAAGATGTGTCCAAGGTGAGGCCCAAAGGAAAAGAAGAATTTGCCCTTCAGTATGATTATCTTGTAGTTGCTGTTGGAGCAACAACCAACACATTTGGAACCAAAGGTGTTCGAGAATACTGCCACTTTTTAAAAGAAGTCTATGATGCTGAAAAAATCAAAGAAAGCATTCAAAATTGTTTTGAGAGTGCAAGTTTGCCTCATCTCAATAAAGAGGATCGGTGTGTATTTCATTACAGCATGTGATATTGCATACCATAGAATTATAATCATTTGATAATTTGGTAGTTTTAGATAAAACTAATTCAAGGGAAAAAAAAATATCAAATTATTAGTTTCATGAAGAATAACAATGAATATGATTCCCATCATTTAAATTTGTAAGGCGCATGAGTTGAAATTGATGAATTAATGTTTACACTGTTTTGCAGGCAAAAATTGCTAAGTTTTGTAGTTGTAGGTGGAGGTCCCACTGGAGTAGAATTTGCAGCTGAATTGCATGACCTAATATATGATGATCTATTAAACCTATATCCTCATTTGCATAATGATGTCAAAATCACACTTGTGCAATCAGGGGATCACATTTTGAATACTTATGATGAACGCATAAGCAAATATGCAGAACAAAAGTTCACAAGAGAAGGCATTCATGTCAAAACTGGTTGTCGCGTCCTAGGAGTCCAAGATGGTGCTATTGATTTCAAAATTAAATCAAGTGGCCAACTTGTCAATTTACCATATGGGATGATTGTGTGGTCTACAGGTGAAAATACAATGTATTTTGCCATATATATTGTGCACATTCAAAACATAAGATGAACTAATAGGAAAGATTGTATGCTTGAAAGTTGTATGATTATATCTAATTAACTGGAGATTTCAATCTTCAATTTAAATATGTAATAAAAACAAACTCATTTTATGTAATGAGTTATAAAATTGATACAAAAGTTGTTTTGATATAGGTATTGGTACTAGACCTGTAGTTTCAGATTTCATGAATCAGATTGGCCAAAGTGATCGAAGAGTGTTAGCAACAGATGAATGGCTTCGGATAAAAAATTGTCATGGAACATTTGGAATTGGAGACTGTGCTTCAATAGAACAGAGACGAATTGTAGAAGATGTTTCATACCTTTTCAAATTGGCAGACAAAAGCAACTCTGGAAGTCTGACCATTGAAGAATTTGTAGAAGTCATGGAACAAGTGCGGCAAAGATATCCACAAATTGACATTTACATGGAACGACAACACATGAGAGGTGTACTGGGATTACTTGCTGATGCTGTGAAAGACGGAAACCGAGGTTCTATGCAACTTGACATAGAAAATTTCAAACAAGCAATCAGCAAGGTGGATTCTCATATCAATTTCATTGTATATCTAAGTGTTTACAACTAAATAATAAATCGTTCATTTATTTCATCAAATAAGACAATGCTTGCATATTGAAATTCTACCAATCAGATTGAAAGTTGATTTGCACACTTGTAATAGTTCAATTACTTATAATTATTAATGTTCAATTTTTGAACAAAATAAAAAATATATTTATGACACATATGAGTGAAGTATTGAACCTGAGATTGATATTATGTATGATAATGTACATTTTTCATTTGAAAATTAATCAATTAATTATTACAGTTCCTTTTACATTGAAGATTCTATATCATATATATATGCAACTAAGAAATTGAATAGTATTTCATTAAAAAAATGAATATTTATTATTTATAAACTTGTTGTAGGTTGATAGCCAAATGAAATCAATGCCAGCCACTGCTCAAGTGGCCGCACAACAGGGTGAGTACTTAGCACATTGTTTCAATCACATGGCAGCTGAGGTGCATGATAATATAGCTCCTGAAGGGCCTATGCGCATTCGAGGAAAGGGTCGACATAGATTTCAGCCTTTCCAATACAGGCATTTGGGACAATTTGCGCCCCTGGGAGGAGAAAAGGCAGCCTATGAGCTTCCTGGGGATTGGGTGTCAATTGGTCGAAGTACTCAATGGCTTTGGTATTCTGTATATGCTAGTAAACAGGTGAGTTGGAGAACACGAACATTGGTCGTTTTTGATTGGACCAAAAAGATGTTTTTTGGACGAGATTCTTCGCGAATCGATTGATAAATATTGAAAATGTGATGCGGAATCACTTGTACAACATTAGTGCTTTAATTGATGACTAGATAATCAAGTAGAAAAAAAGTTTGATTTTGCAAATTGAATATGATTTTATATTTTTATTTGTTACTTGTTTGATTCAAAACATAAAGAAGAAGGTGCATTATTTATTTTATTTATATCTATCTATATGTATGTGTAATTTCAAAATACTTTTTAATTGAAATATACCTGAGAAGCACTTCATTACTATTTCTTTGTTTAATTTCTGAAAAGATATATGAAAAAACATTATGAATAGGAAAATAATCATTTATTCAATTCATAACAAACCGAAATGCAACATGGATCAAATTTTATAATAAAATATTTTTGTCCATCCATCCATGTCTAGTAATAAAATCCAATGTGGAATCAAACTCAATCTTAAGTACATCGTGTTTTCATAAGACATAAAATTCACCATTACCATTTCCAGAGGGAGAGAAACTTCGGTCTCCAAAGGACACTGACATGAATTTAAGTGTGTATTTGATCCACCCCCAATCCAATGCCCACATAACAAAGGTATAGAATAGACACTTTAGTTACAAGTAATCATTAACAAAAAACCTTAATGGTTAATTTTTAAGTTTCATTTATATGAGTTTGGTCACCAAGTTACAAGCTCATTGTTGATTGGTGGTGAGCGCTTATGTCAGATAATCGGTCCAAGTTTGTACTTTGATGGACTAGTGGATTGTGAGAGATGGAGTCGCTCGGTACTCCGGAGTGAGCAATCGCAGGCATGAAAGGAGTTCTGCCAACGAACAACCGACCATGCGTGACAAGAGACATTACATCCGTTGTTAACATTGAATAAAATAGCTTTAGCTACTAAATTTTTTTCGTTTTAACTATGGAGGTCTAATGTTTGGAATAGCGGTTGGTGGTTTTCTATTCTTCTTTTGTAGAGAAGGATAGACATGGCATATTGTATGGAGATAGTATTGATGTTTTAAAAGGTATTTCTAATCGTATGCATAAGTATTTCGAATCTTTCATTAATTCTAAGATACAATTATTATCTTATAATGTACTTTTATATGAATAATTAGAATATGAACAATTAGAATATGATTAATTTTTCAAATCGTATTCAATAAATGAAACGCATATTTCTTAGGAACTTATTTGAACAATGTAAGTTAGTTTCGAGTAGTTTCATTGATGGAATGTGTGCAGTGGCACTCGCGCCTACTGTGATGACAATAAGGGGGTTGACTTTCCATCCTCTAACAACAATACTAGCAATTAATGGTTTGTATGTAAATTCAATAAATTGTATGGTAAGATTGGGGTCTATTTTTGTTAGGAGGGGGTTCACTTTGATATGGTAAACCTTTAACACAAAGAATATCAAGTCTAAATCTTGACTTACAGGTAGTCTAAATGTGGTGATGGAAGTCTATATGTGGTGCAGGAAGGTAGTCAATTAGGAACGGTGTTTTTTTAGAGGTTATTATTGAAGGTGCCAACATTCATGAGCATTCATGAGAATATAACAACGAGATTATTTACATGAGATTAGTAGTTTTCTAATTTTCCATACTGCTTTGTTGTGTTTTTTGACGTGAAGTGAATGAATATGTTGTTGTTTGCATTTAAGGAATACATGTAACTATGTATTTGGTTCGTATGAGTTGCAAATGGGGCACGTAATAGAAGACATTTGTTCTCTAGCAAAGCTCGTGTAAGTTACTTTATGGAATTTGATTTTTGTTTGTCTTTGGTAGCCGGGTTCTACCAAAATTCATTAGAAAGTTCTTTGTCTATATCTTCATTTTGTGCCCATTTATAGATATTAGGGGTTTGTATAGCGATGAATTTTAATTCATTTTCTCAATCATATTTTATAATTTGTTTTTCTAGGGATTTGACTAGGCCTTTGTCTAGAACGTCCATCATTAAGGCCCAAACATCCTAAACGGGGTGACATGGGCATGTTTGTATGGATGAATAGCAATTCTAAGCGCTATTTCTAAACTTTCTTTTGCCAAATTATCTGCTTTTCTGTTGCCTTCAATATTGACATGTGCTCTAACTTTGTATAATGTAATTGGTTGTGCATGGTTTTGAAGTAGTTGTCCCATGGAGGCAAGTGTGACTTGGTTGAGGTGGCTATTATAAAGTGTGGGGTGTTTAATTTGTGTGTTAAGTAGGTATAATACGTATAGACTATCGATAAATATGTATGCGGGTTTCTTTGGGTATTGTGTATTGATAATTCTTTAAGTTTTGTGTAAAGTTATTATTTCTACTTGTATTATATTTTGGTGTCCATGGAGTCTTTTGGAGATATTAAGACCTTTGGAGCTATAAATATCGTATCTAGCCTTATCTATTCTCCATACACTAGGGATGATTACTTTGGGATCTCTAAAGGACCCATCAATATGGTAGCTGAATTGAGGGTGGAATTTTAGTGGTAAGTTTGTTTGGTAGTTTGGGACTTGTGAGATAGGTATGTTGTTATTTTCGGATGCATTTGGATAGTTTGATTTAGACCATTTTTTACTAGGATTAATAGGGGAATTTAAAGGAGTAGGTGGTAGAATTGGTGTGTAGATTTGTAATATTTGGAGATTATTAACTATGTAAGTGAGTTGATTCATTTGCTCGTAGCTATCAATGTTGTTGTTTTGGTGGAGGATGCATTATGTTTGTAATGTAGATGATTCTTTTCTCATAATGTAGATCATTCTTTTCTTGTAATGTAGATCATTCTTTTCTCATAATGTAGATCATACTTTTCTCATAATGTAGATCATACTTTTCTCATAATGTAGATCATTCTTTTCTCATAATGTAGATCATACTTTTCTCATAATATTAAGTTCATGGGGTATTGTGGGTTTTACGTATGTGATGGTATATGGGGTAAAGTGGACAATAATGTGTGTATCCGAAAATGGGCTAGTATATGGAATATTCAAATTTTAGTACCAATCAATATCTAGGAATATGAGTATAGTCATTGTATTTGGGTAATTTTTGGCTGCTAGATGGGCCCAATGAATGGCTTGTTGTAAGTCTATTGTATTGTGGAGGTGAGCGTAACCAATTCTTTACAATTTTGGTGAAACATTTTCCTTTAGAATCCAAATAGTCTGTCTCGTGACAATACCACTTACCTGCTAAGTTTGGTAAAGCCTTAAGGTTAGAGTAGCTTTGGCGTCTAAAGTCTTCAGGACTCTTGTCTCTTTGTGCAGTGAACCTCCGAACTTTGGGTGCCGCCTTCGCTACTCTTCTTTTGCAATTTGTTGGCCTCTTCAGGTTGGTCGCCTCGGGCGGCAACAACAATCTCTAATTCCACTACAACCTCAAGCAGTTTGCCACACCGCACCCTAGAGCCTCTACTTGAATGTTCTTTGGTCTGGTGGTCTTGATTACTTGGAGCCTCCGACTTTCTGCAGTGGAACCATCGCCAGATAGCCTTCTCGCCGCCACAAAGTTCTTCACTACTGCTTCCTTCGATAATGTTGCTTTTGTTGTTGGCGCTACATGGAGCTTCTTGCTAGAGCTTTTGACTTCGTTTGAAGAATAATGTAAGCTAGATTATTCTCCACACGTATGCCATCAGCAAGGAATGAAGAGAGAGAGGTAGAGTCCATCACTAGGGATCTTCTTATGTCTAACAATTAGATTTACTATGTAATGGGATCTATAATTGCTCAAAATTTTAATATTAGCAGCACAACACTGTAATATGTGATTGGAGTTTATTGTTTTGTCGTTAGATATCTAGTGATGCCTACCTAAAGGTAACTGCTTCTGGTAATTCTTTTGTAGACTTTGGATCCTAAGGTTTTTGTTTGGTAATTCTATTAATATTAAAATTTTAATGTGGTGGCATTCAGAATAAGGTTTGAAACTTATATGATCGATAGAATTGCTATTGTAGATGGGAAGGGCACATTGCCAAATTGACGCTCATGTCTTCTGAAGCGCAAAGAGTTGTTACAAGGCTGGATCTTCGTCCTTCTTTTAGCCAAAGATGTTGCTATACAAGTGTTTGTTGAAGGTTACGGACCTCTTTCTTCTTTGATGTTCTTGGTTGCCGGGATGCTTAATTTCTTTGGTGTCTGTGTTGTGTCCAAGTAGTGAGACTTTTGGACAGCAATAGTGAAAGTTTCGGTGAACTCTAGATGTGTCTTTTGCTGCCTTGACATTGTCTCTCTAACGTTGCCAGATTGGAATTGTGTCATTGAAGCTGCTGACAACCGAGTGTCTAAAATCGGCTTATGATTCCTGCTTTTGTTGCTATACTTTGTTTGGATTTGTTGGTCATGACTTTATTTTGGACTAAGAATTTTATTTTTTGTATTTTTCAAATATTTTGTGTCCTTTAACAAACCAACTTTTTTCTAGTTACACGTGCTCTTGGTTCTTGCAATGTCTAGTTGGGGCTAAGTTTGACAGTGTCCAATTGTGCTTGTTCTTATAAGCAACGCTGAGCTACGTTGGACTCAACATCTTCCCCTACCCCTATTTTTTCATGCCTCGCTTCTCTTTCTGCTTATCCGTAATGTGCTTCTGTGCCTCGTGTGGGCTCCAACGGTGTGTGAAGAGATCCACAATTTTGGTTTGTAGTTCATCATGTCACTTACGTCAAGGAAAAATGGTGGCTAATTAGTTGCTTATTTCAGGCTTTCACTAGTGGTGCCAAGTTACAATTGATCTAACCTAATCAACGGATCTAAAGGGACTCGAACCCGGAACCGGTTGGCAGCTAACCAGAGACTCCAACAACCAACCAAGTCTACAACTTCGCGACAATTGTTAGTCTCGTAGTGATTTTATACCACTAAGGTAGCGGCACCCACTCCCGTGGGTATAAGGAAATTGCACAGTTGTAGAATAAGGAAACAATTTGCAACCAGATAAGAAAGAAGGCGAATACAAAACAAATAGGATCGTGAGAAAAAATTCATGAATATCAAAGAATTTGAGTACAATCTGGTCGCTCAAACAGGAAAGTGGTGAGGCACCCCTAACCGTGTCAAAGTGGTGCCACTCATGTGAGCACATGACACACATTTCACGCTACCGGATTGGTGTGCCTACTCAAAGTAAAACGGGATGGGGTGCCGCTGTAGTGCACGACAGTGGGGACACCTACGGGAGTAGGTGCCGCTACCTTATTGGTTAACCGCTTCGTATATGACAAACGGAATAGTGCTCCTAGATCTATTTTCTCTTACCTCGGTTATATTTTGGAAAATAAAAAAGATGCTTTTGGCTGTTATTGTTTGTTTTTATTATAATTATAGTCATTGTGATTTTAATGGAGTGTTAAAAGTGGAAGCCAGCTTCTCAAGGAAGCTACTAGGTTTAGAATAAAAATAACCAAGTAGCTTTGCTTCTCTTAGCTCACTCTGAGTTAGTTTGGGATTGGTTTTAATGTTTGTAGTGATGGATTTACAAGATTTTGACAATTGACAGTTGTCCTTATCACAGTTATCAATTGATCTAAGTCAACCATCTACCTTGAAATGACGTTTGCAAGATGAGGAGGGACCTTTTGAGCATTGTCTGCAACCACAAACAGAGCCAAGTATCCCGCCATTTGCTCTTCTAGTCTTCGAATTGGATAACATGGTTTTGGTTATTTATTTCGAATCTGAGCATACACTTTCTGGGAGCTATCAAATAGTGTTTGAGAGGTGCTTTGAGAATAAAATGAAGAAAAAATATTGAGCTACATTTCTAGTGAAGTTGGCTATCGCTTTTGGCTTCAAAAACAACTCAATCTCTTAACGAAGGAATAAAGAGCAAGCTTCATTGCTGCAGTAATTTTGCATATTTTGGAGCTTTTATGTGTTTGACCCCTAAAGTTTTTGGCCATAAAATCCCAAATTCTGCCTCAATTCTGCCATGTTTTACTTCAAGGTAGAATTATGAAAAATCAAACATATTTTAAAGAATCTAACCGTAGGATCTAGTACCTAGGATCTAGTACCTGACTTGTAAATGTATGTGTACACAAAATTTTAGATTGTAACTCCTCACTGTTTGGAAGATCATAAGGTTTGAATTTGAGAGAAAAGTTTTTTTTGGTACTGCCCGGCACGGACAACCACCCTTTGGAGAGTGAAACAGCCAATTTTTTGAGATTGTGTGGTTGGAGGCACTTTAGTTTTGGATTCTAAAGTGAGTTGGGAGTATGCTCAAAAAAATTGAAGACAATACAACACAGAGAAGCATTGGAAAACCACATTTCCAGTGACGGGAGTCAAATGAAATGCATAAAGGCTGGCTCTTTTTCCACACTACAAATGCCTAAGAAAATCCCCTAATTTCTGAAATCCGAAAGATGTATACATGCAATTGAATGGAAATTAAATTATAGATGGAAGAAATCCAAAAAATAAATAAATCCAAAATAGATATGAATTTTCCAGCATATACTGTGGTTTAGGAGGTGAAAATGGTGAACGAAAAATGGGTGACGAAGGTGATCCAATTCCTGTTGATTTGCCTGATTTTTTTATAAAACTTGGAACTTTGACTGAATATATCTCAAGATCCGTACGGTCAAAATTTACAAAACTTGGTACGCATACTAATTGGATGGCTCTAAACAAGATCCTACGGTTGAATTTTTCAAAATCAAGTTTTTAAAAAACTGTGAAATGATTTCAGAAAGGATCATTTGGAAGTCACTGTAGACTGTTACAAATTTGGTACACCACTGTCATTGGCCACAAACCTGCCCCAGCTGCCCTGAATTGAGTTTTGATCTTTAACCCCTAAAGTTCCTTGACTGTGTTTCCAAAAGATGAGTCCAAAACAACCATTTCAGTGTCATGTGATGTGTAGAAAAAAAAAAAACAGTATTTTTGAATTTCAACTGTAAGATCTAGTAAAAAAATATTATTTGAGTGTGCACCAAAAAAATGTCCAACTTTGACCATACGGATTGAGAGATTTTTGCATTTGAACTTCAAAAAATGTTTTTTTTGAAAGGTGCCCGAGAGGATCAGCCATGTTTGACTGCTTGTGGTATGAGATTTTTACACCAAGAAGGTTGGGGTTTTTAGAAATTCAGATTGCCATATACGTAAGGTACCCGTGTACAAAAATGAGACAACTAGAACTTCAAGAAACCAATACTCCAATAGAGACATGCTCAAAGTTCTCTTCTAGCATAGTTTATGGTTTTCTTTTTGTTTTCATGGTGAAATATGAAAACCAAAGGATCTAAACGGTGAAATCATAAACAAGAATGTTGCAATGCCAAAAAATAAAAATAAAAAAACACGATTCAATGCCCGATCATTGATAATGTGTAAAAACAATTTATTTATTTTAAATTGACAAGGGGTGAAGGGCCTGGGTGCAAGTGGAAGGGTGACACCAGCGGTGTCCACCCCGCACCATCCAACCCAACAGTCCCCGACCCTTGGAGTACACCTCCCTCCCTGCCCATGCCTCCTACCTGGTTGGATCGCTCTCCCTGGTTGGATCCAGCACTCTTCACTTAGAACTACCCCGGGCCTCCCCCGCTCCCTTTTTGCTACAGTTCCCGCTCCCACACCTTTCTCAAGCACTGCATCTTCGACCTCGCCCCTCCTAAAATTTAGAGTTGGTCACTTGCCCGCCCTTGAAAGTCAAATTGTCTCCTGCCACCTCATTGGAGGAGGACCTTGCCCGATTTTTCCACTAAGGAGGTTTTTCGGCTCAGACCCTCATAACTTTTGCGTTGGGTGTCCAATTTTTAAAAATAAAAATAAAAATATAAATAAAAATAAAAATATAAATAAAAATAAAAAATAAAAAAACCACACCTAGTTCTTGTTATGGCCTACCCTCAATAAAATTTTCAAAAAATCACGATTAAAATTGCAACCGTAGGTACATGCCCAAGTTTCAAAAAAACCCATTCTAGGACTATTGTCCTTTAGGGGTTAAACACGAATTATTTCTTAACTACGGGCCCGATGAAAGTAAAATTTGGTCTTGTTAAAAAGATATGACAATTTCCTATGATGTGCCAAAGTTACAGCCACATGCGGTAAAATTTGACTCATAGGGAGCGTGATCGGGCCCTAAATCATACCAAAACTATTGAGTTGATGCTTTAGGGGTTAAAGTAGATGCTTCATTTTATTGGAATTATGGTGCTAATTTGGCTTATTTTTAGCCTTATTATTGGTTTTTATTACCACCAATTGGTTTTAGTTTGAGCTGGATAAATGTTAGTTGCTAACTTTATTTATTTCTAGTTGACTTTGGAGTTTGTGAACCCAAAAATGACTTAGATTGATGATTAGGTAGAAATTTAGAGAGCCTATTCACTAGAGCAGAACAGTGTCCAAAGTGACGTTGTTTAACGCGGTTTTTAACGCGGTTTAACGCAGTTTAACGTCGACAGTTTTTTTGACGCAAAAATGGCAAAAAGGTCACGGACGTCGCACTGGTTTGACGTGCTGCGTCAACCTTATGTTAAACCATTTAACAGGAGTTGACATTATGTTAAAAGTGACGCAAACACAGATTATGGAAGTTACCCAGAGTAAGTAACTTTGAGAGTAAGTTTTTTGCCACGTGAGCAGTTCCTTCCTTTTTGCATTCCACGTTGCATGTGACATGGACATTTCCCAATGTTAATTAATTCCAGGTCAGATATGACGTGGGCAAGGCTCCGTCGTCCTGATGGATGAAAAAAATTCTGATGTGGCATGGAAATCTGACGTGTCATTTAGGTTTTCAATGGCCTAGATTGTGACAAGTGGAGTGATCGTGGATTGAAGATATATTTTCGCATCAAATTTGGGATTTGTATTATTTGTGTTTATGTAAACGCAGTGTGACGTGTTTTGGAAGTGCGTCTTGGACGTTAACTTTGACACTGTTTGATGCTGATAAACACATGTACCACTTATTTTAACGCGTTTACGGAAACGTCTTTAGACGTAGGATGATGTTTGCCATGTCAATAGTGACGCATTCAATTTGAATTTTTTGTCAAAAGAAACACAATGTAGTGTTCAACTTGACGCTGATAAACACATATGTCACATATTTTAACGCGTTTCGGAAAACGTTTTTAGACGTAGGATGACGTAATGTAAGGGGTTGCTCATGCTGGATCCTCCTTAATCTACACACCCCACATCACTGTGCTCACGGTGAGTTCATAGCAACACATCATTCAAGGAACAAGGGAAGAATGGAGACAAGAAGAAGATGGAGAACAAAAATAAAGTTAGGAGAAACCCCAACCCCCCTCCCCCCCTCGGATTTTATTGAAGTACCTTTCAGTTTATAGGTCGCCATTACTCCATCCTTGATTGGATTAAGGCGTGCCTTAGCTTTTTGGAAAGCTAAGTTGATTGTGCATCTACCCTCAAAATCTCAAGATCATAAGATCAAAATTCAAAGACTGATTGCTAAAAATCCGAGACCCTTCCTCCAGCCGCACTCCTTTGACAACCCCAACTTCGGTAGGCGATATCTCACTCCCTATAACTTAGAATTGGACGTGCTTACTACCATTGGAAAGCCCTACAAGAGATCTACAACTCTTTCAAATCTCAATCTACTTGAACAAGAAACGAGGGACTGATAGGGAAAACAATGGGAGACACTCTATGGAGTAAGAAGAAAACACAAAAAGCTTGAAAACAAGCTCTCAAATACAAGATAAGAAGCCGCCGAAGTGGCGGCTCACCCTAACCCTAAACCTAGGCTTAAAGCCCTAATCTAAGACCTTCATAGATGAATGTTTCCACCAAAGAATGAACAATGGAAACATGAGTTAACGTGTACATCACCAAAATCCTAGCCGCCACGTCAGCCATAGCCTCTACGCACATCTGACACGTCAGCTATGTGATTACGTTTCTTGAAACACAATTTAACGCAATTTATGTCACTTCAAACGCGTGTGTCACTATTGACACCCCCTATGATGTTGACCAAGTCAAACCATAGCCGCCACGTCAATCACGGCCTCCATGCACATGTGACACGTCAACTATGTCAATATGTTTCTTGAAACGTAGTGTGACGCATTTTTATGTCACCCAAAACGCGCGCGTCACTACTGACACCCCCTAGGATGTAGACCAGGTCATAACCTAGCCGCCACGTCAGCTCTAACTTACACGCATATGGGACACGTAAGCTATATCAATATGTTTCTTGAAACACAGTGTAACGCATTTTTATGTCACCCAGAACGCAGGCGTCACTATTGACACCCTCTAGGATCCGAAACCTACGTTCCAGGTCAGCCGTATCCTCCACGCCTTTGTTCCAAGTCAGCAGGGCATTCCACGTAGGATCTGTTAATATGTTTTTAGTAACATAGTTGAACGTTTCCGATGTCACCTTAAACGCCCTCTATGTTAAAAGAAACGTGCTGACGTGGGATGTGACTAAATTTAACCATTAAAAAACTATTGTGAGGTAAAAAACTCTCCAAAAAAGTTACTTTCCACAATGCAGATTTATGTTTAAGTTGACGCGATGTCACTCATGTTGTTATTTTTAACACTGAACCGTCACTTCAAAATTCAAGTTGACACTCTTTGACAGAAGCCGTTAAAGCAACGTCAAAAGTGACGCGTGCACGTTAAAACCTTTAACGTGCAGTATGTTTATTTGGATCACATTTCCACACTAATTTCCATAAATCCAGGTTTACGTTTCTGATGACGCAGTTTAACGCAGGACAGTATGTTGTTCTGCTCTAGTGATTGCTTAAAAGATGCTCTCATCCGCGAGGCATGGAATGAAGTGGCAGGTTTGGAAAGATATGGGATGGGGGGGGGGGGGGAAGAATCCTTTTCTCTCCTTGTTGTTGTTTAGTTTTTGTGTGGAGTTCTAAAGTAAAGAAAGCCAAACCTAATATCGGACAGTATGTATTATGTGAAAAGAATTTGAATACAAAAATTAGTGGAGTTAAACATGATGTTGTTACGCTTCTTTAGCATTAATATGACTTGATTTGAAGCTTTTTATGAATATTTTGTGAACATTTGAAATTCACCATATTTGTTAAATTGAGACTGTTCCTAGTCTCAATTTAATGCTTGACTGTAGATTTTTCATTGATTCCTTGATTAATTCTATATTTGTGAGAAACTTTTAACTATATATGGTAAGATTATCCTCAAATCAAGGATAATCTATAATTAGAAAATCAAAAGAAGTTCAAATTGTCTTAAAAAAATTGCTGAAATTGTAAGCGAAAAATCTCAAAGTTCAAAAATTGTTTCAAAATAACGAATACGGTCATGAATGAAGAATGGTCTGCTGCTACCCAAAATGAAGACCACAAATTTTCTACCTCTTTTAAAGTCACAATTCTTGTTGGAGCAAAGTGAAACTTAGAGGGGATATAGAACTTGTTATTAACTTTCCATAAAGTTGTCACAATTATAGATAGAATCTAGAAATCTTGAGTTATGAACAAATAGGTAGAGTAGTATTTATTACCGCTCAAGATTTTGATAAAAAACTTTGAGAACTTTTGGATAGTAGTTTTCATTCAAATAAAAAGTTGATACATCGTAACATAGTGCCTTAGCTTTTGGAAAAGCTATCATTTATCTAAATTGAAGCTCTAGAATGATTCCAGTGATTGTTTTAAAAATGTTGATTCAGAGGAGGTCCGAATTAAAAATTTGAAAATTTGAAAAGTCAAGTGCAGATTTACATTGCAAGGACTTATCTTATGTTGTGGGCATGTGGGCTTTGTTATTCCTACCATGATTTGGAGGCTTATTGCAAATTTTGCATTGTGAACCTTGTTCCATGTGGTTTAAACACTGCGTCTGTAACTTCACTTCATTTTGTGTTGTCAATTCTTGCATTTGTAAATCTTGTTGCGGGTTTGGCCTGACATAACTTTTATGACCTCACCTCATTGATTGTCGTGGGCAGAAAATTGGGGTTAATGGCTTACATGGTTGAATCTTATGTCGTTCTCATAGTGAGACTAGGTTGATGACCAATAGACTCTGAGTTTAAAAATTTATGATTCATATTCACAGACAGTTCAGCTTGTGGTCTGCCGTCCGTTCTACCCGTCCTGTATCATGTGGTTTCTTATCCCCTCTTTGATCCTTGAGCCCCTAGAGCCATAAGAGGATAGGCCAAGAAGAAGCTGATTGAAGACTTATTGAAGATTCAAGAACCGAAGAGACATCGAGTACAAATTCCTACTCCCTAAGTCATTTTTAGTTGGAGCCAAAATCCCTGTGATTTCTCAAATCAAATCCCTCTCTACTTGACACCGTCTCATAACATTGTAGTTTTTTTTCTTTTGCTCAATTGTTCGTGACATGGACCTGTTGTCTTCTTTGGCTACATTTTTTTTTTGCAATGGCATATTGTTACATGTCTATTCTAGGCTTAGAGACAGTGTTTACATTCTATCTATTGTGTTGTGTGAGTAATTTGATTGTAGCTTGCTACTATATTGCTTTTGTTGTTTTGTTTTACCATCGAAGTTTTTAGAAATCAATATGGATGTTGAGTTTATTTTGTTAAGAAAATTACATAGTCTGATGTAATTCTTGCAATTACGTTGTCTTTGAGTGGCATGTGTTGGCGCTTGGGGTGGCTGGCTTGTATTAGAGATGCTCCATTATGGTTTTGGTGTTGAATCCTTGTTTTGGTGCTGATCTTGGGCATAACATGGTATTGAGTTTGGACAATGCATGCTACGCTTCATCAAGGTACAGTGTTGACCTTGTATGTATCACCGGCATGTTGAAACTAAGGTTACACTTTTTGATTTTCTTTGGCAAGTATTGGAATTTGGTGCTTGTGGGAATTATTGGGCGCTAACACATGTGCCTATGTGTGTGCCAACATAGGTAATGCAAGACTTGAGCAGAATCAAGAGATTTGTTGATTTGTAGACAATACCTTGTGTTGGTATGTGTGTCTTGAGTAGTGGTGTGGATTGGAGTAGGTCAATTTTGTGAGGTCCAACTGTTTGCAAGTTCTCACTCTTGGAGAGATTCCTAGACTTTGACATTCTGTAGGGGGCTTTGGCGACGTGTTGAATCCACTGTTGGCGGTACTTGATTTGGTAGCAGTCTTGGTGGTTAAATTTAGGTCAGCCTCATCTTGGTTTTCTACTTAGCACAAGCATAGTCGTCCTTTCCTTTTGCTGATACAACATCTCCATAATTGGCAATACACATATATCAAAGTCGAAGATCCTAGGGTTGCATTTGTTTGGAGTGGATAATAGATTTTGTAGACATTTTTTATATGATGTAGATGGATATAACGATTTTGAGCTATATAAATTTGTCTGTGGTGATTAGTATAACTGATGTTAAGGAGTAACAACAACAAAAGCAGAATGTAAGGATGTAAGAGGAACCTTGAATGAAGAGATCGAAGTTTGCAAACTTGCGATCTTATTGCTAGTAGTGACTTCCTACTTGTGGATATTGCTTGTTGCTTGAATGTTAGGACGAGAGGTGAGATGGTAGAGAACATAATGAAGGAATGTATGTGACTGTGTAAATGACCTATAATTTAAAATGCTATATTTTTGGATATGAAGTATGCAAGGAGTTGTGGTATTAGAGCTTCATGAGTTTCCCAAGCCTCTATTTAGACAGACAATAATTAGATCTCAGATGTGTCATGGTCAGTGAATAGTATCAATGGTAGAACATGGCACCAACACATGTCCCAACCCTCTACCATGTTATGTCTTATTGTACTATCCATACAAACATTACACCAAATATGTTTGCTATCTTTGTCCCTTCCAACACAAAATCTCAGCCTTCACACACTATCACAGATTGAATATATGCACATGGGACACACAGTAAGTCCAAGTCCATGTTGCATGTGCACACATCCTCATGAGTCTAACTCCTTGCAACCATCCTCACCAAAAAACGTGGAGCTCCTAGCATCTCAACTCTCTTTTTTATATAACTCTACCATTTCTATCTATACATGCTTCTAAAAAGAATTTTTAAGACTTATATAATTATGTTTTTTTTACTATAAATATTCTAAGAAAAAAAATTTAAATAAAATGAAATCAATGTATTTGTGTACTTTATATGTCCATTCATGTTAGTCACAAGTCAATTCTGCATGGAACTTTGAATGATGCCTGATTGGATTGACTTTAAGAAAACATTAAATCTTTGCCCCCGTTTAAATACTCACTCGTGAAATATTTTAAATATCTTCAAATCTTCAACACGTATAATTTTATGCATTGGATATATTGTATTTTAATTTTATCCTTTGTTACATCCAAAGAAGCCTTAAATACTACAAAATTGCATCAAATATTAACACATGTATTTTAATGCAATTTTAATTATCATAAAGGAATTAGTGTTGATGCATATCAAGTAGTAATACACTCAAAACTACAATATTCAATGCAAAGATACATTCCAACTATATAAAACCATTCAAATATTATAGATCTTAGTATTAAGAAAGTAACAACTTTCTATTGCACAAAGTCATATCATGCTCGATATCCAAAAATCAAAACAAAATTTTCTATAGATTGTATAATTTAACTCTACATTATTTTGTCCCCTTAGTAATTTCATGAAATGTGTACAATTGTATTTGCATTAAAGTTGCATCCGCCACTATGTAATCTAGATTATATAACTAAAACAAATTGTATTGGTTTGTACATTTGTACGTCACACACAAGACAATTCTATATCTGAAGTGTCTTTTCAAAACACTAGATTTTTTTCTTTGTATACCTTTTAACAAAATATACATGGTATAAACTTCTATGTTTTTACATTTTGAAATGCATTCATAATTAAATTTGATCTCATATTTTAAAATAAAACAACCTAAATTTCATTGTTCAGTTATTAGAATATAATATATTTGTAATCTTAAACTACTATAGGTAACGCAAAATAAAACATTGTATTGATGAATTTTATATATTATAAATTATGTATGTTTATTATATACGTGTATTTACATACAATATAAATTTACATACTTATATATATATATATATATATATATATATATATATATATATATATATATATATATATATATATATATATATATATATATATCTTTCACACATTACATGATTTGTTTTTTCCCCTTGGAGATGAAATTCAAAAAACTAAAGTATAATTTTAAATTTCACAATTTTTCAGAATGTTGTTTCTTTGGAAACCTAATTCTAGTGTAGTTGGCGAAAAAACATACATTAATAGAGTGGATTTTTTATTACGTTATCTAATTATACTAAAGCTCACACATTGTAATGATGATGAATGTAAAATCAATATAAACAATCCAAGAAAACTATCGAGTGCATTGTAATTTCTAAATAAAATTAATTTCTATAACAATTCTAGAACAATCAATAACCCTAACAGGTGCAATGGACCTGGTTTAAGCATGCTGGATGAAGTTTAGGCTAAACAACAACAACAACAGGGTTCACATGGGATCTGTCTATTTCCCCCCATCAAGCGGTGCTTGGGGGGTGGGTCGGATGCCAGGGTCGGGGGGTTGGGGAGGGGAGGGGCAAATCTCTGCCCCTATTATTTGCCTTGAGTGGGGGTCCTAGTGATCTCATGAGGACCTCCCTAGGCTAAATTAGGGCCTACGGCCCCAAATTTATAAAAAAAAAAACCAAAAAAGGACCCCATGACCCCAAAACGGGGAGGGGCAGCAAAATGGAACCCACCGAGCCTAGCAACCGAACCTGCGGTTGTGGTTCGGTTGCACCTCTTGATGGGGGGAAATAGAGAGACCCGTTCACATGGCTCAGTTGAAATCAATCAATCAAACAAACAAACAACTGCTGACCTCGTGTGTTGCTTGCAGTGGACCTGCATTTTCAGAATTTGAAAGTATAATTGGCAATCAAATAATCAAATTATAACTTGTCCAACCTTTCTATTTGGTGGAAAGTGCTTTAATTTAGTACACACACAGATACAAGAGGAGTAAGGTAGAAACACCTAAAACCACCAACTTAAGGATTTTGAGCCTTTTTTTTCAGGGTTATTTTTGGGGTGTAATTTTCACTTGTTGAAAAATAGGTTTCCCATAGAATGCAAATTTTTTTCAAAATTTTCTTCCCGATATTGAAATAGATACAAATTTTTAAACACAAAAGTACTTCATGACCCAAAACTGATATGTAGACTTTTCCATTGTCACACCTAGCTTGTACTAATTTCCACTCATGATCCGACCCAAAACCACCAGCTTTTTGAGTGTTTTGATTGGTCAGCTTGGATTGAGTGGTCTGACAATGCTAGTTCAGCTTAGTGGCGGTTCTGGGGAGGCCTACAGGTTGGTCATGGGGGCGGTGGTGGTTTTGGGGCATTCGACCTTAGTAGTTTCTCATCAGTAACATTGGAGTTGTTCATCATTGTGGAACAGGAGCATGAGTAAACCCAAATTTCCTATCTGCTAAGGCTTGCTTTGCAAATCTCGGGGCTACTTGATTTGTGAATTGTTTGTGGCGAGTGGCTTGTGACTTTCAGATTGGCATTTTTCTCTCTCCTCTTCTCAAGCTTTGTTGCAAGTGTCTACATTGATCAATCAACAAGATGTCAGAAGCTGACGCACGCCGCAACAACTTGCTCAAGGAGAAGGTGGTTGTGCTTGAGTTCAAAATCAACAAGCTTGGTTTGTTCCATTACTACTTCAATGTACACTTTATTCTATATTATTTATTTATTTATCTATCTATTTATTTACATTAAGCTGCAATTCAAACAGGAAATTTGAATTGATTCACGAGACTGACTGTGTTGTTTGTATTAATCTGCTTAAATGATTATGGCATACATAGCGCACCTTGTTTAAGGATCATGAAAAGTCAGAATGAAGCATTCATCTCTACAGTCTTATTGGAAGTCTTTCAGAAGATTATGAGTTGAAAGGCGCAGAAGTAGTTTTGAACACTTTGTCATGTTATAAAACCTATTCTTTCCCAAGTTTGTAATGACAGATTGAAGTTTAAGAGGAAGCAATTTGTGAGCTAATCATGTCTACTACAAGTTCATCCCATTCACAAACATTACCCTACAAATCCGTTGAGCTGAATGAGCTCATCATGTGTGGCTTACGTGTTTGCAAAAGAATTTTAAATTTCCACAATTGTTACCAAGTCATCAAATCCCATTGCAGGCATTTCTGGAAGGGCCTACTATGAGGCTTCTCAAATCAAACTACGGAGAAATCGGTATCTCATTCGCTCTGCGCGAACTAAAAACATGCTTTTGCATTCTGCTCTCTTGCTTATGGAACAAAAGGAATTGGCTTCCAGAAAAGAAGCAAGCAACTTAGGTGGCATGAGAAAGCAAGCCTCAGATTTACGTGAGAAATTTGATCAACAACGCAGGATCGCCATTGCAAAACAGCTTGAAGTAATTCTGATCTGGATGCAAAATTTCCAATTGAATAATTTATGTCATTTATGCACCTGCATACAGACTGAACTTCACGTTGTCCATATTGCATGTTTTGCTGGTGCGGATGTGAGGATGTGAGGATGTGAGGATGTATTATTATGGATGTAAATTATAATTTTGAAATAGAACCCACATCTTTATCCACCCTACCTGATTGAAGTGTCTGATGAATCTTGCAGCTTGCCAAACAAATAACCGATACAAGAGCAGCAGAAATAGATTGTACAGATGTATTGGACCCAAACACGCCATCCTTGATAGTAATTCGATGGTTGGACAACAGGTTGGAGACAATTTTTAGAAGAATCAAAGAGACTCAAATGTTAGAAAATCAATATGAAAGTTTACTGCTACCCATGCGAGCAGAGAGAACCCTTTTCACTTTTCAAGTGCGTTCAGCTCACTCACTTGACTTTAGACTGATATCATGATTATTTACGGTCTACCTTAGATACCTGCAAACTCAGTTAATTTAAAATGTTAAATGATTAACACCAAATGCATGGCAGATAGAAAATATAACAAATGTCATTGATTTGAAGAATGATCAAATTGGACAATTAAAGATGGTAGAAGGTGATGGTGTCAAATCAAGAGACCAAGCACGGATTGAACTTGAAGAAGTAGGTAAGTTTAGTCAACTCATTCCTATCAATTTACTCATCAACACATTCTTTTTCCAAACAAAATTAAAAGTTTTTTGCAATGAAAGAGTAGCAAGGTTGTTTAAAAAATAAATTATAAGATGCAATGTTCAATGATAAAGAAAAAATTATAATCGTTTTTAGTGTTATCCCACAAAAATCTTGTGACGTTTTGTTTTATGTTTAAATTTCAAATCAAGTTTTCATGCTATAAATTTAAAGTCATCGGGTAAATAATCGTTTTAAGATTTTATGTTGTGGTTGCAGCTCCTCTCCACTTTGTTTCCTGGTGGAAGAATAGTAAGTCATTTTCTCATAGAAGAGATATCCTTTACCATAGTGTGTAACTGAAATTTACAATGTATATATTATCATATTCATAAATAAATCTAACATAAATAAATACGTGTACAAATGAAGATAATTGTTTTCTTTGTTTAAGATATTTAATTTTGTTGTGAAGTAATTTTACACAGGAGGGCATTTCTAAATCAATACAAAATCGAATTCAAATAGCTCTTAGAAAAATAAAAAAAGCAATGGAAGTTGATAGCATGAGGGAAATGTATCAACAATATATGTTTCAAGACAAACAGATCATATATTTAGAACAAATCAAAGCAGAACTTATAGAAACGCTATCAAAACTCAGGAATGAAGCCCCAATTCCTGCTACCCATAGGGTAAACTGTTTCTTTGAATAAAATTGACACCTACTTCTACTTGTCACTTAATTATTAATATGCAATCATCTAAGTGCATAAATAAATAATTTGTATTAGAATCAACTTAGAAATTAATTAACTAATTCCTTGATGGATCTGTGTAAGTATGATTGAACTATGACGTATGTTTATATTTTGTAAAATAAATTTAATATATTGCATATATGTGATTCCTAGAATCACATGATTTTGGTACATAGTATGGAATGATTGCATTCAACAAGTGGCATAATGTCATGTAAAGACTCTAATCTCACAAAATATATGAAACATAACATAACATAACATAGAGACGAAGCACAAGCCGTCTTGAACAAGTGGGGGGGCTTGCGGAAGGAGTCAAAGCTACCGTGCGAAGAATGACAGTTCAAGTGCAAAGGAAAAACTCATATCCACTGGTATTGCTGGTGGAAGGCACCAAAAAACTGGTTGAAAAAATCCATGAAGGCACTGCGAAATTGGTGAGCTGGGATAGAATGGTTTAAAAAATTAATTAAATACAGTCAATCTTAGGAAGTTGTTCCTATACAACTAACTGAACATTACATACATGTAGTCTACTTTAATACTACTGTTCAAACTTCATGGAACCAAACAAATGACAGACTCTGTTCTGCTTAATCATTAATTATTTCCCAATGATATATTTGTAGGATACCATGGAAGCAAGTGTGGTGCCTGAAAAATTAGTTCTTGCAGAAACTGAATCAAAACTTGTATTCTTATTAAAGGTGAGTGTTAAATTCATAGTTTTATGTATTAGACTCCATATGTACTATGCAACCTTGATTGAAAATACATATGAATAATCATAATGTTATAATATATTATCTTTTCAACAATTAATGGTTTTTTATTGCTAAAAAATGAATGGTTTGTGTTTTACAGGCACTGGATAGAAAAATGAAATTTTTGGAGGATCTAGAGAAAAAACAAAAAGCTGAACTGGCACAACTTGAGGAAGCTAAAAGTGAAGCAGCTTCTTCCTCGGGAGAATAAACATTAACATATATTAAATTCAAATTTAAATGGAATAGTGTCTTAATTACTCCATGTGTAAAATTTTACAAAATATAAAGGTTATAGGACATGTAGATGCTTTAAGAAATTTTAAGGCTTCTTTTAATTTTATTTTTTATTTTTATTTTTTTCATAAATATGTAGAAATTCTATAAAATTTCAAGTTTCATTGGTTATTAATGGTGCCAAACTGTATATAATAATTTTAGTATCTTGAGCTATTTACTACAGTTTATTTCAAAAATAAGTCCTCTCAAGATTCAAATATAATTTAAATTTCATCTTGGACTTGCAAATGAATTACTCAGTTTAAATTTTAATTATCTTCCAACTTTTATGAAGTAGATTCTAGTGATTCTAGGTCCATGACCCTTATAATTATCTCAAATTAGATGAAGCTTTGATAATGTAGTGAAAAATATATATATATATATTTTTTTTTAAAAACCAACAAATAAGAACAAAATTAGATGATTTTATTTTTTTAAAGCAATATAATTAAAAATATATATAAGTTCATATTTTCTAAAGATATGTAAAAATTTAGATGAATTAGAGTATGAAGTGGTCTATTAAGACCTGAATAGTTTAGCACCTCTAATACCAATATGTAATCATTTCTATTAGTCATTACAAATTTATACAATTAAAAATATATATACATCCACTATGTCAACATATTTTTGTAACAACAATTTAGTTTCAATTTTCAAATAGAGTATGAATGTATGTTAGAGTATAAATGTCAGGTATATGATATTTTTGGAGTGAACCAATGTTTTTGCACTGGTTTTATTAGTTTCAATTCAAAATTTATATTTTATAGAAAACATTATAAAAAAAAATTAAAAAAATTAATAAAAAATTCAAGATTTCCAACATCCTTGAAAGAAATCGCAAATGCATTTTGTGAACACCTATTTAAAAATATAAATATAGAGTGTGCCAGTAAGATACATTAAAAACACCATATTTGTTCAATTGCTGAAATAGTAGGCAAAAAGTCTCAAAGTTCTGAAATTGTCTCAAAATAACGAATATGGTCATTAAAGAAATTAAAGAATTTTAAACAAAACAATCCTTCAAGTAGTAAGGATATGTTACATGTTTTGAGAAGAAACATGAATCACGTCTTATGTGTAAAGTTTTATGTGGAATTGATTCCTAACTAACACACTAAATAATAGATGGACACACATTTTTTTAATGATATAAATATACATCATACTAAGATATACATAGAAAATATAAATATATTTAAAAATGACATAAACAACCTTTTAAATGGTTGAAAGGATTATATATTAGAAATTAATTTAAAAAACACCTTATTTTGGGTAGTTGACTTAAAGGACAATCGAAGAATACTCTTTTAAAGTGGATCATTTGTAGATCAATAATATGAACCAATTATTATAAAATCAAATTTGGAACATTTCATGAATGAAAAAAATCAGCAAGGTTTTATCATTGATTTTAATCAATTATCATTGTATACAAGGGTTCTAAGTATAACTGGTTTGTGATGGATGCATAGATAGTTGGATAGACGAATGCAATTGTTTGGTAATATAGAATATCCGAATAACGTTTTTCCTGAATGTAAAGGAAGATTCTATTTATTGGTGTGTGTTCACAAATAGGCAATAAGATTCATAAATGAACATCTTTTAATTTTTAGGATAATTATTGACAGTTGTTTCAATGAATACATTTTTGTTGTAAGCATGTAAAAAGTTGAAAAGATATCAAAGATATCTAAATTTTCAGTATCAAATGTCTCATATGGAAAGTTTATATAAGTAAAAGGTCAAAAAATTTCATTGATTCAATCATGGTTAAATAAATAAAAATCATACAAGAAATCATCCAAAAATTAAATAAAAAAATACTATAATGAATGAAGGAGTCTTACTCTATAGTATATTCTAGCATTTGTTGATGTCTTCACATGAATCACTTGACTATTCAATTACGGGTTTTTGTGGAGTTATATTCAAATTTTATTTGAAAAAAATATATGTTATCGAGATGCAGATAATATCGTTGTTTGACAAAAATTTAAAAATAATCTACATGATACATGATTCACTAAAAGTTTGGGAATCTCCAAATTGGATTCTTTAAAAAAAATAGGTCATCTAAAAAAATTAATCTATGTGTACAACTAATAGTCTCTTTTATTTAGTTAAATTTTTTCATAAAATAATCAAATCAAGAACATGATTAGAATTTGTAAGTATAATTTTCATATAGACAAAGATAGAATATAATAATAACAACTGCTTATTTGAAATTTCACCAAAAATTACAAATTATGTATTTGATTAAAAGCATGTATAAATCACTTGTTGATAAATAAGTATGATTTATGACAATAACATTGAAAATATATAAAATCCATTTTTTTGGGTTGAACCTGCTAACATAGAATAGAGCTACTCAGGAAGTAGGTCATTAAGAGGTAGTCAATAGAAAATAGAAAATGCTGTATTGATTGTCTTTCCAGCATAATTGCAAAGATTTGGGAATATAATTGGTTTTGCCATATATTACTATGGGGAAAACGGTCGAGTTTGCACTTGCAATTGGAAATTCAACCAATGATTCATTAAAATCATTGACATCACCATTGGTAAAGACCACCACTGCCTCTGGACAAGGTGAAGATCAAGACCACCAGACTCCGTGGCGAGGTCCAGGATATAGAATGCCTATACGAACACGCAATCATTCTCAAGAAATTCCTGTAGCAAAGTCACCTATCACAATAGGGGCACATAATAAGACATTAGCCAAGGAATATCACAAAGAGGTTTCAACTTTCGTCATTTTACATTACTCATACTCCTACTTGGCTTATCCGTCATACAAAAGGATTTACTTTGTTTATATAACTCTATACATTTATATAATTTTCTAAATTAAAACCACCATTTGTATCTTTATCATAGAGATCGATTTTATGTGACATGTAGAATTGACTAAATTTTGAATGACTAATTTTAATTTTCCAAATAGAAATATATATGCAATTATATTTATAAATAATTAAAGTCTAGCCAGGTTGAAGACATAAATGAAAAAGAATGGTGGATGAGACTCGAAAAGCTCAAACACCAAACCTCATCAAACTCAAAAGAAATTCAAGATGAGATAGTAATTAAGAACAATTTTGGCATTGGAAGTGCTCTTATATTAGAAAACTTTGCTCGACAATTAGAACTTCACTAGTAAGATACATAACTTTCATTTGTTCCAGTACTCATGTTTTGCAATTTTCAACAACAAATTGATTGAGTTCTTGTGATTAAAATTAAATGTTGGTGATACATGTGCACAAGAAAGTCGTGTTTATAATAATGGAGAAGACTTACAAACAATTGTTATAAGCAGAAGCCCTTTACCTAGCTATCGACACGATTTAGATGAACAACCAAATTCAAGGTCATCTTCTCGCCAGGTCAATTATGTTGAACTTGCAAGATAATATTTAAATATAAACATCATTTATTTTAAAATTTAAAAATGAACCATAATTCAATAAAATAATAATAATAATAATAATAATAATAATAATAAAGTTGTAATATTGTTGAGACAAAAAAATGTAAGTTATTCAGATACATGCGACCTCAATGATCATGTGTTGTTATATTAGTGTAATTACTCATAATTTGTGTGCATTAGTTGTATTCCAGAAGTCACAGATTATTGTGCCAGCAAGCACAGAACGTAAGGTAGAAACTCTGTTGGCCAATTATTCTCAGAAGGCCACAACAATTCCAAAAAGACGAATTGCAGATTGGGGACACACAAAGATTAATGCAAGTACCATGCCCATACGCTCAAGCAAAGAACTGGCTTTGCTCAATAAATTTGGCAAGGACGCTCATGATTTTGAATTGCAACAATACCAAGCTGCACAAAAGGTGCCTTTACTTAAAACCATTCATTTTGTCCAATTATGTCATGTTAATATTACATTTCTGGATTGAAAAGTAATTAGTGTTACCATGACCAGGCATTTAATCTCACAACTAAAGATACTCTGTTTTTCATGGTTGTTATTACAATACGATTCAACCTCTAAATATTCAACCATAGGCAAGTGAGAAAGGCCGCGCAATGCAAGCATTTCGAGAGACTTTACCTGCTTACAAAATGAAGCAAGAGTTTTTGAAGACAGTTACTGAAAACCAAGTGATTTCCATTCTGATTATGACCTGAATGGATTCCTTAAATTATAAGTATATGTTTATTCTATATTAAATATTATAATAAATCATGCAATCAGACGAAATATGTATTTTTGAATTATATTTATTGTGACTTTTCCAACAAATTTCATTTCATGGTAGGAAGGTTTTTTATTGATCGAAGACTTATAAATATGTCAAATAGGTTGTTGTAGTTTCAGGAGACACTGGTTGTGGGAAAACAACTCAACTTCCTCAATTTGTTTTAGAGAGGGCAATTGAAGATGGATGTACCACTGATTGTAATATTGTATGCACACAACCTCGTCGAATTTCAGCTTTAGCAGTGGCTACTCGAGTGGCCGCGGAAAGATGTGAACCTCTTGGATCGACTGTTGGATACCAACTTCGATCCGAGTCAAAAATGTCTCCACAAACAAGATTGCTCTTTTGTACCACTGGTGTATTACTTCGCCGTGTTGTAAGCACTTTTGTTTTATTTTCAAATTTTAAACAAATGTTCTGAGTTTTTTGAAACTCATTTCAAACATCATTCTTATTATGAACACAAAAGTAAATTAATAATCATGACATGCATTATATACATGCAGATTAAAGATCCAATCATGTTTGGTGTTAGTCATATAATTGTAGATGAAATTCATGAACGAGGCATGAAAGAAGACTTTTTATTGATTGTGGTAAAAGAGTTGCTTGTAAATTGTCCAAACCTTAAGGTCATTCTTATGAGTGCAACATTTAATGCACCTTTATTTTCATCGTACTTCAAAGATGCACCAATGCTCAGCATTCCGGTATGATACAACACATCAGCAATATTTATTTGATTTGATTGCTTAATCTAATTACATGACAATTATTTCATGTGCGTAATCATTTTAACAGACTAGTTTATAATTTGCAGATTTGATAATCAGTTCAAATGATTTTTTTATTTTTTTTATTAGTTACCTCATCTTTAGATTATGAACAAAATATACATACAGGGTTTTTTATATCCTATAAAAGACCAATACTTAGAAGATGTTTTAGAATTAACTGGACATGTATTGGAAGATACTGAATCCAGTTGCCCAGGAGATAAAGAATGGAAAAAAATGGAACTTCGAAATGATCCACTCTATGAAGTTTTTGAGGCAAGATAATCCACCTATTCATATTTAGACACATGTCAGAGTGGTCCACAAAAAAAATCTGAATCTCTCTGTTCATTTATCAATTAAACAAGCAACCAACAAAACCAATTATACATGTTAAAACTCTAAAATTTATCTCCAATTTAATTTTACAGTAACAAGGAATTAACAATTGAAAATACTGCATTTTTTACATAGGGTGTTAATATTGAATTTGAATATAAGAATTTTAGTGAATCTACACAAATGTCATTACATTCATGGACAGGAGAACATACCGACTTCAATTTAGTAGGTTCTCATGCACAATTTCAAAAATAAATAAATCATATAAATGATATAGTCAAAATTAATAATTGATAGGATTTTGAAAGATATTTTATATTCTTTGTATGAGGCTTAAATTTCCTTTTTCTTTTCAAAAGATTATATTGATTCCTATATGAATCTAGAAAGGTGTTGATTTGCTAATGATTTTGAAAAACTAATGAAAATATGATAACTTCTTATCCTAGATTGAAGCGTTAATAGAAAAAATTTGTCTTAGTGAAGACAAAGAATTTGGAGCAATTTTAGTTTTTCTATCTAGTTGGGATGAAATATCACAAGTTGTAGATCGTCTCAAGGCAAACAAAAACTTGAAAAATAATTTACATTTACTTTTTGTACCTTTACATGGCTCAATGCCAACTATGGATCAAAGACAAATTTTTCATCTTCCACCACTAGGTGTGCGGTAAGATTATTTAGTTTTCTATATTTAATTATAGGAAAAACAAACACACATATAAACCTCTCTACATGAAATATGTATGCTTTTAGTAGGTAGCCTTTATGATGAATTAAAACAACATGGAAAATACTGTCAATTAATCCATGCAGAAAAATTGTATTGGCTACAAACATTGCGGAAACAAGTATTACCATTGATGATGTAGCATATGTAATCGATTCTGGAAAAACAAAGGAAAGCAGTTATGATTCTCTAAACAAGCTTGCTTGTTTGCGACCTACTTGGATTGCCAAATCAAACGCTCTTCAGGTATTTAAGATATCAACTTTGCTTGACTATCATTGAATATAGAATACTATCATTTTTTTCCTATTCCAAAAACATTTTCCTTTATTATTTTATAAAACATCATCAAAACCTCAAAAAGTGTTTTTTTAATTCCAATCTATTTTATATTTTATATTGTTTATTTGTTCATAGAGACGTGGTCGAGCTGGGAGGACTAGACCGGGAACTTGCTATCGTCTATACCCAGAAGTTGTGTACAACGCTATGTCTCAATTTCAACTTCCAGAAATATTACGCACTCCTTTGCCGGAGTTATGTCTTCAGATGAAACTTATGCATTTTAATAAAGTTGCTTCATTATTAAATAAAGCAATGGAGCCACCAAATCCTACAAAAGTTGAAGATGCTATGGAGTTGTTGAAGACTATTGGAGCTTTAGATGATCTTGACGAATTAACCTCTCTTGGTTAGATTGATTTAATATACATATAATGATAATATAAAAAATGATTGTATTATAATATTTTTATTAAAAACTAATATACAAGACTTTCATTTTGTTGGTGTAGGAACACACTTAGCCTCATTACCTTTAGATCCAAAAGTTGGTAAAATATTGATATTGGGTGCTATATTTCAATGTCTCTCATCTGCTCTTATAATGGCTTCTGCAATAGCATATCAAAATCCTTTTGTATCATTAATCGAACACTTAGATGAAGCTAATGAGTCTCGAAGCCGATTTGCTGATAGTACGTATAGGTTTGAATTCCAAACTCCAATTATTTTATTTATGATATTTTTGATAATTTATCAACATTTTGAATTTTAAATATATTTTATGGACTATCTGGATATGTCTAATTATGTGTTTTTGATATATTTATTATCATCATCATCAGTGATCACATTGCAACAATAAAAGCATACAATGGATGGCAAGAAGCAAAACACAATGGAGAAGAACAGAGTTTCTGTTGGGAGAATTTTTTATCATTATCAACTTTACGCACTATGGAAGAGATGAGCCACCGATTCATCAACATACTAGCTGATATCAACATTGTTGACAAGTTTCGAAATATGAAGGTCACTAATCAACTTTGGTATTAATTACTTAATCCTTCGTTTTAATAATTCTTATCAGATATTTAGCAATTAGTTTGTAAAATTGGATTTTATACAAAATATTTATAGGCTTCATTAAGTTCTCAATAAAATTTAAAGGATGTTTGTATAGAACAATGATTTGTAACATATGTTGTTTAGAAAAAAATTGGAATGCAAAACAGATTCCATTAATTACAAAGTACTTTTGTCCATTTGATAGATATACAATAAGCATAGTCATGATATGGAAATGACAAAGGCAATATTATGTGCGGGTCTATTCCCAAACATTGTAATATGCAAAGTGCGGAATAAAAATCTTACATTCTACAACAATTTTGAAGGACAAGTGGAACCAGAGCCATCTTCTCTAATTGCAAGAGTTCAAAGTTTACCACTTCCATGGCTTGTGTACACGCGTACAATACGAGGCACACCATATTTGAATGATTTGACAAATATTGCAGATTATACACTTCTCATGTTTGGAGGCGCTTTGATGTGTCCTCGAAATGAAACTAATGTAGAAATGCTAAGTGGATTCTTGCGCTTTTC
Organism: Ceratodon purpureus; assembly: GCA_014871385.1. Taxonomy (NCBI): domain Eukaryota; kingdom Viridiplantae; phylum Streptophyta; class Bryopsida; order Pseudoditrichales; family Ditrichaceae; genus Ceratodon; species Ceratodon purpureus. Next base: position 207,167 of record CM026433.1, on the reverse strand, counting down.
AGCTTCCAAACGGGCTATTAAAGTTATAGCGGTAATCAATAATATTTAATAATAATAATTATAATAATAGATACATACTCATGTATAATAAAATAGTAACTGTTATTATCATTACTGACATCATTGTCTATTAAAACATACATATAGTTCTTACCCAAAGTAGTGTTTAAATATTTGTTTTTACAGTCATGCTTCAATTCATATACATTTAAACTGTAATAACAAATAATAAAAATAATCTGTTTTAAGATTTCAGGAAAAAATAGATAATTTGTTTGATTATGATGTCGTAATTACCGTATGTCAATAAACAGGAACTGCGCAGGCAATTGGTATTACTATTAGATGAAAAGTTAAAAAGTCCAACACAATTTAACATCAGTTACAAAGCAAAATCCCTGGTGACAGCAGTATTGGAATTGATTCACAGCAACAATACATCGTTTAAGAATGATGGACTGCATGGAGCTTCATGGGGCCAAGAGGAAGACCACATCTACTCCAACACCAACAAATATCCCATCCGAAGGTAAAACACATATTCCATGCATGCATGCCTGTCAAAAATAAATAAATAAATAAATGAATATATATATATATATATATATATATATATATATATATATATATCACCTCTTTAAGTGTTTGCTCCTCCATACGGATGGATGTCAATTGTATATAATTTTATTAAATAATTTAATTAAGACATTGACCTTAAATGAATAGGTACACAAGTCCTAAAAAAAGAGAAGGGCGACTTGGTCCTTTAGATAACTTATTTGGTCAATTAGTATCAATTCCAACAGATGCTTATACATGATATTCATAAAATATCTGTGTGTCTTTAAACATGTGTTGTATATTATCAATGATCAATTTTGGAATATACAAAAAAATCCCATAAAACAATGGAAATATAGGAAGAAAGTACACAAATTAGATTATTTGTTCACTCCATTTGCTTTGAATGATTGATCCATGATGCTTTCATTTAAGTGTGTGTTCCAAGCAAGTAGATCAATTATCATGGTATCGATATATATGCTCCAATCACAAATTTGAAGGAACTAAAGAATATGGTAAAATCACAAATGAAATATTATAAATATCTGTCTACTCTTCTATTTCTTTATCCAATCAAGTTATCTTAAAAGATTAGAGGTTATTGGGTGAGAGTTGTACACTTTGCTTGAACTAACCTCAAATTCTCAAGGAATAGTTAATCATATTTCATTTGATCCTCAAAAAAATATTATTCTTTTTCAAATGTGTATGACTGAAAAGATTCAATATAAAAGATAAGTAGAAGGATTCATTAAAAAAATTATAAGTTGATGTAGATGATGAAGTTGCAGTTCTTGAATTTTAGATTATATTTGTACGATTAGATTCATGATTTTTTGTTAACATAATTTTTATTATATTAAAAAAATAATTAAAATCATACTTTCTTTTAAAATTATATAAATAAGATATTGACAATTTATTGGTGAAATTTGTTGTGATGGATCAAAATGTGACGCTTTACTAGTGGTGAATTTTCTACATTTTTTGATTGCTTTAATTTATAAGTGTATTTTTAAGTGCACTTTTTGAACAAAAAATCATAGGAATGTTTGGTGAAACACTTAAACATGAAGCATACAATTCAGTTGTCATCTCTTTTCTATAAATATTGCATGTACACAAAGTTAGTAAACTCTAAAATTCTATATTATTTAAAAAAAATCCATTTTTTGAGTAATGAACATCGTTTTAAAAATAAAATAAATATTCTCTCATGGGGTGGTGATTCAAATGACCATTGTAATAAATGGGTGCAACACTATTATAAATTTTTGAATAAAAGAAATATGTCTTGCAAAGCTACGTCCAATTTCCGTATAACTCTAAGAAGCCACTAATTATTTTACCTTATTCTTCACATCATATATATTTACAATTAAAGGAAAAATTACAACATTGTGATGTTTGACACATTTGATTGGAACATATATTTGGATGCAAGTATCTTAGAGGTCATTATCCACTATCTAATAAAACATGGTAAGATTGCAACAAATTCTACCAAGGACAAATAATTTTAATGTTCTACAATCTTGTAAGAGATCAAACTGAGTATCCAAGTACATTAAGCTGAGATAGCTTCTGCTCATTTGCAACCTTTATTTTGTAAATCTTCTGGCCTCTCATTGTTTTTTTCCTGTGCTTCTCTCCTTTAACAGATGCCAATCATAACACTCTAACCTATGACATGTCAAGCTCCATCTTCTCTAAGATCGTTGAGTATGAAACTACCAATTTAACCCTAAACTATCAAAGGTGATGACTTCCATACCTTTGTCATGTTGGCATTGGATTGGAGGTGGATCAAACATACACTTAATTCACGTCCGTCTTCTCTGGAGACCAATTTTTTTTTTTTCTTTACTAAAAGGAATGTAATTAGGAGCATTGGATCTAAGCGGATTCTTCCATCACAATTGATACTACTATAAATAGAACAAATTAAATTAAAAAATAATTGCAATATTTTATTCTTGACTTGAAAGCATGTATTTGTTTATAATTAGATATTCATCCAATGGTGAAATTCAAAGATTATAGTATGTACTTGAATTGTATAATGTACAATCCCCTCTTGTAAGGTAATCCCACTTTCTAAGGTAATTCCACTTTCAAACCTCATAGTAAAATATTTATCACACTTACCACAACATGATGTTGACTATGAAATTTTGCATGGACCACCGCTTGGGCATGAAGCATTTTTGGGTAAAATTTGGTATGTTAAAAATGAACGGTTTATGAAATAGAGCTAATTTGATAACTTTTGGGCCTTCGTTAAAAAAAATCATATATGGTAACAGTAGCTGCCATGGATCCAAGTTTTTGGTAGAAGGTAAAATTCGTAATGAGGAACTATATGGTTTTATAAAAAATAATGGTATTCCTAGGTATTTTTGTGTTCAATTGCAATTCAAAATTAAAAAAAGACAACTAAATTTTAGTTTAGTTATTCAAGTAGTTGGAATATGTTTGAGTTTTATTCATAGGTATTTTGATAGTTAGACAACTCCAAATTGAAAGTTTTTTTCTCTAGAAGCTGTGTGATGTGAATCTGCAAACATGAACTTGAGAATTGAAGTTTTAATGGTTCACTGATTCAATGAGGTGATGGTATTGCTTTGCCGCCACACCTTGGGCTCCCGCACATCTCGTGCCCCCCGCCGCATGAATACCTGCGCAATCAATGCAAGCAGTGCCCCCTTTCCGACGTCCATCTCCACAGCCCCACCACTCACCATTAAAACTCCAATCACCCCTACAAATCCCGCAACCCGCCTCCTCACATCACTACAACACACCTATTGTATACACATCCCGCATAAAGACACTTAAACAACTCCTCTCCTCCCCCCAATTCCCTCAGACAAGACATCTCATAGAAAAAAGTCCGAGCCTCAAAACATCCCCTCTTCCATCATCACCCGCCTCCAACCCAATCATTATCTTCGACCCCTTCTACAGCCTACACTTCCATAGAATCCCATTAGCACCATCATGATTGACCTCCAAACAACACACCACTTTCCTGCAGACACTACCACCAACATGCACATAACCCACCCAAAACACAACATTAATATACAGCTTTCAAGCAATTCTCCCCCGCACACTACACTACACTCCCCTTGCCCACCTGACACAGCCGACATAAACATGTTTCGCAGCCTACCCTTCACCCAAGGGATATGTTGTGCCGAATAAAATTCAAGTAATCCTTCGACGCCTTCGTCTTGCAAGAAGATACATCACTCATCTCTCGGGCGGACTCGTACACAATATTCCCATGTGTCTCTTTCGACCTAATTGACGCTTGCTCACCAACTACTGCCGATTCCTCCTCCGATTCATCATCGATGTTGATGGAAAGCTCCGCACACCACCCTGCTACCCTGAACTCGGCCTTCACTCGACGCGCGTAATCTCAGAACGACAGCCCCGACAATCGGCCCAACTCCAACACCTCCCTATTGCATGCCTCAGACCAATAAGACTTCCTCGCACTTCCCAAGAACTTCTCCAGTTCTGGCATTTCCAAATACGCACCTCCGCGATCCACCTAATGCGAGAAAATTGTTGACATCTACCCCCTTCACTGTAGGCACATTTCCGGACCAGTCAATGAATCGCTTCCTCCCATGACAAAATTCTGGTGCCATGACGCCCCTGCTAACTACACAACAAACCCACTGCTCAGCCCTCCCGCATCTTCTTCCACAACAATCCCCCCCTCTTATACTCCTCCCCTTCTCAAAATCACACAATTCATAGGATCGTAATGAACACAACCAAATCTCCCATATCACCCCAATTAGATCAACTACACCTGACTTCAATGCTCCTGCACGCCCACTCACCTAAATCCTTTGCAAACACTGCATGCGACTATAGTGAAGTACTGGGTTTCCAAATCTCCTCCAATCTCGTGCATCAACCTTGATTTGTGACATACTACCTAGCTACTCAATCAACACTCCCTTCCATACCTTAGCTCCCCTACACTCGCCGTACTTCTTCCCCAGACATCAGTTGAAATTCAAAAAAATAAATAAAAAAATAAAAGTCTGATGAAATTCTCATGGTTAATTAGTTGAAAGTCTGATGATTTGAAAGTTGGAGTGATTTGCCTACCCATGAATGTGTGCCGCCATGAATTATGGAGATGGATAAACAACTCTTTGCAACGTATGGGCGAAGCCAAGATAGGTTTGTTTACTTTCAAGAAGATGTGGAAAGCAGAATTTAGAGACGTACATGTTCCATCTGAATCACGGTTTTCAAAATGCCAAGTATGTTGGGAGTACAAAGAAAGTATCAAATCCGTACCAAATGAAGCTATGAAGGCTATTATGACCCAAGAATATCAGATACACATAGACTTAACTATGGAGGAACGAAAAGACTATACTCGTGCAAGACAAGCTGCGGTTGAAAGTCCAGATGATGTTTTGAGTATCATTACAGATGGTATGGACAAAAACACCATGTATGTGCCTAGATTCAAGCAGACTGTGAAAGGCATAGAGTCTTGATACGTAAAAACTCACTTATGTGGAGTACTTGTTCACGAGATAGGTTTATATTGTCATGTATGGGTGGATTCCCATCACAAACATGACAACAATCAAGTAGTTACATCCATCATGAAAGTTTTACACGATGTTAAACAAAGACGTGGACGATATCCTCCTATTCTACGCATTCAAGCAGACAATTGTGGAAGAGAAAACAAGAATGTATACATTCTTAGCCTTTATGCTACATTAGTAGTCCTTGGATTTTTTAAGGAAATCCAGTGGTCTTTTTTGATAGTTGGCCATACTCATGAAGACATTGATCAACGCTTTAGTTTTATATCTTCAGCTTTAAAGCGACAAGAAATTGACTCCTTGAAAGAATTGTTAGAAATCATTTGAACCCGCCCTACTTTTATAGAACCATTTATTTCTGCCGAACATCTTGAATATATTCAAGACTAGAAGAAATTTATTACACCGTATTTGGCTGAAGATCCATTTGTTGGTATTAGCCAACCTCATCATTTCATGTTTTACATGCAAAACAACAAACCGCATGTTCAAAAAAAGGATAATGCAAGGTCTCCTTCATGGGAACCTGACAATGGACACATTTGTCTTCCAACAATACTTGATGTCCGACTGAAACCAATATTGGCACCTATTTTCAATCATGATGAAAGGGAAGTTAAGGCTCTTGACGAGTTCATTTCCTTAAAGGAGCGGTATATTGCAAGACACATAAATATGGAAAAGAATCTTTAAGCTATTGAAGAAGCTACTTGGCTCATTTCATACTTGAAAGATTTTCCAAAAAGCAATCACTCTGAAGTAACACGTGCACCATTTTGGCTGATAATAAACAATTTGGAGCCCGCGAATGCTCCTTTGCCTGAAAGGTCAACATTGTCTAGTACTGCGATTGATGATGTTCTTCAATCACTTCCCCTAGTGATGGTAACATCTTTTTTTGGACCTCGATCCAAAATGCCAAGAGGACATCGTGTACGTGGTAATAAATCTAATATACGAGGTCGAGGAAGAGGATGTCTAGAAAGGAATGAATTTGGAACAGAAGAAGTAGAAAGTGGTCAATTTGGAGATGGAGGACAAGAAATGGGTGGACAAGGAAGAGGGCGGCGAGAGCTTGGGCTAGAGCGAGGGCATGGACGAGGACGAGGGCGTAGGCGAGGACGTGGACAACGACCACCTACTCAAGGAAATCCAGCAATTCCCAATGCTATTCTTGTTGATCAATTTCCGTCGTTTGATCCACACCAAGATGTGAAAATAGGGATGATTGTTGGGTTGGAGACTGAGACCGACGATCGGGAGAAAGGCATTCCTTTTTTTGTTGCAAAAGTAGTATCATTAAACCAACAAGCTTCTGAAGATGGAACTGCTGAGGTTCTATGGTATCAGCCCAAAATGCCTATTGGACTACATGATGAAGAAGGTTATTTCCACAATCAATACACAAATTGTATACATCGAGGATGGGAACCTTTTCAAGAGGAGAATACTTGGATTCCTATTGACTCAATATTTACTGGATGGTATAACACAGTTGGAACATGTACTTTAAGTGGTGTATGTAGTATAAGAACTGAGAAAGAATTGAAAATTCCCAACAACAAAATGTTTCATTTCGAATTTCATTTGACTTCTATAGAAGATTAGGACATTAGTATTGTGTGATTATATATCTTCTTATTAATGGATTAAGGCACATCCTTAATCTTCAACTTTGTAATAGAAGTGATGATGATCATGGAATTAAAAAGAGTCCATGGATGATATCATCTATTTTGTATTCATATTAATGTTAAATCTTTGTATTCCCGGATAATACTACTACAATCATGTTTATACTTCAAGACTTAATTTCTTTCCCAGTTCATTTTTCAAAACCAAGATTTGCATCTTTATGTAAGTAGTAAATCTAAATAATTTTTACTATAATAAAATGATATGATGTATTGTTCTTATAATTCTCTCATTGTAAAAAAAATTCTCAAATTATAGGAATGTTATTGGAGGAATATCAATTAAAGCATTGCTACTTATTATCAACAAAATTATAAATCAAAACATGTACAATGTTGATGAGAATTTACCAATTAATTATGAAAGACTTAAAATTCTTGTAAGTGCATTTATATAGGAGCATACACATTTTTAACGGAATCGGTGTTTAAAAAAATAAAATAAAATAAATAGAACAAGAGGAAAAAAAGAAAAAAAGAAAAAAAGAAATATAAAGAACGAAAAGAAGACGACAAAAAACAATTCAAACACACAAACAAACCACCTATACAATTACTCCCCGTCTCTATATATTCCTATCTATCTATCTATCTATCTATCTATCTATCTATCTATCTATCTATCTATCTATCTATCTATCTATCTATCTATCTATCTATCTATCTATCTATCTATCTATCTATCTATCTATCTATCTATCTATCTATCTATCTATCTATCTATCTATCTATCTATCTATCTATCTATCTATCTATCTATCTATCTATCTACACATCCCTCCATATACCCCATACATACATCCACTATAAAATCCCACTTATACCATCATGAAATACAGAATACATCACACCTACCATCTCTACATACTCTCTTTCCTTCCAAGTTCCTTCCTTCCCTTCATCTTCTTTTTGTTACTGTAGTGTCCATCTTTGAAAAAGGAGAGTAATTTTGTCTCAGTGTCCCCCTGTCATGTGGGTACCGGGTCATTAGCATTATGAACGGATACTTTACTCACGGTGGCCGTGCTAAAGGGTTGGTGTTTCTATCTATGTATTGCGGTGCCGTGCCGTGCCGTGCGTTGCCGTTGCTGTGCCTTGCCGTGGCGCTTGAGATGGGAGAGTCCGAGAGAGGTACAAGTTGGTTTGGCTTCAAGTTGTGGTGAGCAACGGATGAAGCAACACATCCATACGCATGCATGCATGCATGGGAAGCAGTGAGGCTGGTGGCAGTGACGCAGTGGAAATCCTGGCCCGGAGAGTGTCATCCAACGAGATGGGATGGGATGGGATGTGATGGAATGAGATGAAATGATGATTGTCATCCAATGAGATGAGATGAGATGTGATGAGAGTGGATAGGGCTGGAGAGAGAGGAGAGGGGGGGTCCGAGGAGGGAGGGGGAGAGGAGGGAGAGAGGAAGAGGGAGTGCAATCCAGGGGAGGAGACGATGCTGAGGGTCTCATGCTGCCACAAGGAAGCAACGAACGATTGCCATCACTCTCAGTGCGTTGCAACCCCACTCCCACTCCCACTCCCATTCCCACTCGCACCCGCACTCCCACTGCCACTGCCACGCCCACTGTGCTGCTCCTGCTCTGCTGCTCTGCTGCTCCCCCATCGCATCGCATCGCATCGCATCGCAAGCCTCGTTTGCAACTATGGCCTTGGCAATGGGCACCTCTTGCAGGGCCGCAATTGCCTCGCTCTCGCCCTCGCCCTCGCCCTCGCTCTCCTCCGTCGCCGCGCCTCACCGCTCCCTGTCCCTGCGTTCCGCCTTCGCGGGACTGCGCTTGCAGGGTCACTCTTCCTCTCCCTCTCCCTCTCCCTCTCCCTCTCCCTCTCCCTCTCTCGCCCCCACTCGTTTCACACGGGTTAGTTGTTGGGGTTTTTTTTGTTTGATGGTTGTGGAATGTTGTTAAATGAATGAATGAATGAATGAATGGACGGCGGAACGGGGTGAATGGTTTTTTAAGCTGGGTGGTGGCATGGGTGGTGCGTTGAGTGGATTTTGGGAATTCTATTTGGAATGGGGTTCTTGGTTTAGGGGTTTCTGAGAGCTCGAGGTTTCAAAGTTTCGATGGAGTGACAGAATTTTGGTTTGATTATGAAAGGATATGTTTCTATGCACGAATTTGGAACAAGTTCCTTTGGTTCACTATTGGTTATCATGACTGAACTATTTCCACACAGGGGTGACGAAATTGCCTTGATGTTCTACACTTTCCACTAACTCAATGCGGGGGCTTTGCTATACTTTGTCATTTGAAGATTAAAGATTTAGGACATGCCTTTGATTTTTCCATCCTAATGTACCGAGAGTTGATCTATTTTTCCTAATGACCAAGTGTAATGGAGTATTAGATCCTCCTTCTAGAAAGTGGATTTCTGTGCTTCCACCCTTGTCTGTCCTACTGGTGCGTCCAGGCATTTACATTGTACTGGCTGTTCATGTTTCAGGTGTGGGATGCAGCACCTCAGTGATGGGCCCAGTGACTAGGAGGCCAGTGCTGGTGCGAGCTGCAGCAGCAGCCCCAACTAAGAAGGCTGACCAGGCTGCCAAGAGAGCCCGTCAAAACGAGAAGAGACGGATGTACCACAAATCGAAGAAGTCTGAGATCTCTACCCGTATGAAAAAGGTTCGTCATGTTTTTGTATCCTCTTTTTCCCACTGACCTAAAATTTGCAGAGCTTTTTAGTGTCACAAGTCATACTAGAAACGATTTGTTCATTGTACTTAGCATTCACATATCTGGACATTTGCAGGTGTTTGTGGCTCTTGACGGCTTGAAGAAGAGGACTGACTTATCAGAAGATGACATCAAGCCTATTGAGTCTCTCATCGCTGAGGCTTTCTCAATCATCGACAAGGCAGCGAAGGTTGGCACACTCCACGCGAACAAGGCAGGGCATCAGAAATCTCGCTTGTCTAGGGCTAAAAGAACTTTGTTAATTCAGAATGGACTGTACACTCCATCAGCCTAGATATTAGTTCATTCGACGAGCTTTTCTTAGTAGAATCATCGTGTCATCTCCCATCCTTGTTCTATCTTAATTTTTACGTGCACTCAAAACTTGATCCCAAGATGTTTGTCACAATTTGAAATTAGAGAAACGAGACTCAGCTCAATTCATGAGATTTCCCTTCGCAGGTGTCTGTATATGTACTTCTAGATAGGTTATCAGTGAGGTTATCAGTCAAAGGGTGTCATGAGTAGAGTCTGGTACTGGAGGTCCATATTACGGATGTGGAGGCCAATTCTCTTTGTAATTCTGTAATCTCAATCTGACCCGCCTTCGTTTTATCTGCTTTGAGCGGGGTCCTCACATTGAATTGTAAAACCTTATTCGATACAATGATGAAATCAGACGAAAATGACTTCTCATGATGGAGCAGGAAATGGGCTCAAATTTGGAAGATTTCATTCAGATTGAGGTTCATGAATCATCACCTACAGTCCCTGCGATGACGTATGCGGATGCTGGCTCGCAATCCTCGACCCAGCAACATGCACAGGTCAGGAATAATACAACATGATTCCTGGTTCACTAAGGACACCACCATCGGGACTCCTCGATTGGCAATAGATAGAACCATGAGTGCATGAGAACAGCATGTGACGCGCTTGAGAGATTAGAATGTCGAGAATATCTCATTCTGAACCTATTTCAAGAAATAGATTTTAAAAGATATAAATATTTTTCTGAGAGCAGCATGTGAGGCGCATGAGAGCAGCATTAGGATATCTGGAATGTGCAAACAGACTACGGACAGTGTTCAGAAAAGAAAATACGTTGGACTTGCAGTCTACTTCTTTGGTTAGCAAATAAAAGGTTAGTTATATTAAAAGACAGCGAAGAGTGCATAGTCAAAAAAATTCTTTTTTTTTGAACAAGGCCTGAAGGTTCACAAAGCAAATAAATAAGTCTAGCCCAAACAACCCAAGACCACCACACTAGCCTGCTTTTGTATGAGATGAGCCGCTTCCCCGGCAAATCAAAGTCTCTTTTGGTCAAACTGGACGTGCAGTTAATCACAAGCCACTTGCTGTGGTAATGCACACGAGTGCGCGCTATCAAGCCCTCAGTCTGCCATGGATGAAGAGCTGGATGGAAGAGGAAGAGATTACCTTTTGAATCACAACAGAAGCAATGGCTGGGGCTAACAGCGTGCCACCACATTCCCAAAGGCTTGACAAGTAATCCCGGGTCATAGCAGTAGTCCATCACTGCCCGAGGAGTCAAAATTCGAACTCCACTACTTTCATGCCTCTTGACACCAGCATGGCCTGGAAGTCCTGCAAGCACCCTTTTGTGTCGTGACGATGGTATGCGTGGTCGACACATCCCAGAGTCTGGCATCCATCGGCAGATTCAAGCACCGTGACATCACAATACGAACAGGAAGATGCCCTCCTTTTTGCCTTGTTGTCAAGCGTGGATCTGTTCATAGCATGTGAGATTAGTTTTGTGCGAAATTCATTTCCAAAATGATAGATCCATATGCTAGACAAGATTTGAATACGATATCATGACTGGAAGAGAGAAAGCGAAAAGGGCGTTTCTTACGGTCACGACGAACAGTGTTGCCTCTCTCAACAACAGCGTCACTTCGAGCACGGGTTTCGAAGACTCGTTGCCGAGACTGTGTGCTGGACACCCATGCAGAGTGGCCTGTGCTGGCTGCAATCTTTCCTGCTCAATACCAACAAGTCACCGATAACTATTCATCTTTGTGATCATAAAGCAAACTTCCATGAACTTGGAGGCTTTGATATCGTGACAATCTGCAGGTGAGGTATGGACTTTAAAAGATGGATTTATCGGCTCGTACTATCAACTGTCATAGCGTACTTCAGTACTGAATAAGGCAGGCGGTTGGCAGCCCGGTAGAGGAGCGGTGCATTCCCTAATTGACATGCCTTGAGAGCTTCCTGTACAATCATTAACTTCTATTCAATAACGGAAACAAATCCAATACTGTCAGATAAGCTGTTGCATTTGACAACCTTGACTGAATTCTATGCCTGCGAACAAACAATGTAAATGTGGTTAAACTAGGGTTTTAAAGTTGTCGAAGATTGAAGGGTATGCATACCACAGAGTAAAGAAACCAAGATATCTTTCAGTGGATTCAGATTACATTCAGATAAGAGTTCGCCCAGCACAGATTGTACCTGTATGCTGCTTCCGGATTCTAGTAAATTGTGTCTACCAACTTCCACATTGGCGCCTCCGTTGCGAAGAGCACTGATGGTCTTGCCATGTAAATACGGTAATGGGTGAGGCACTCCGACCAACACCCTTGACAACCCCGCCTGCCATCAGAAGTGGTGTTCGAAGAGTAAGCAGAAGAATAAATAACATCGATCTCGTACTCGCCTTTGCCAGTGAAAAGAGGCAAATAAAATGCCACAGAAACCCTATACTGACCACTATACGGTATAGAAATTGAGAGAGATTGTGACAGAGAAATGACGCAATGCAAGGAGATAGCACATATGTCTCAAACATTCCCCATAATAGTAATCGCATGTTAATCCAATCAACGCAGACAATGTCACCAGGCCTTGTGTACTACTCAAAACGCTCCTATGCACTCACCTGCCTAAGAGCACGAACAGCGCTGACATGAACATCACCTGCCTAACAGCACGACCATCGTCACCATGACAATCACCGGGCTCCAAATTCAGATAAGCTGTGGCGTTCTTGGCAAACTCCCGAGCTCTTTCTACTGCTTGCACTAGAATAGCTTGTGAATTCACACCATGGTCGTATTCCTCACCATGATGTACTGTAGAGAAAACGGCACTTTCCTTCGCATTGACCAAAACTTGACTATGAACACCACATTACAAATGCTTGGAACTATAAGTATCATAAGAATCGACGTAACGAAAGACCCATGGCGACTGAACGACTGAACAATAGAAAGGAACACTATAACCGGTTCAAGCTCGAATAAGAGCGAGAAGCCGCATTCCCAAAGTGGAATTTCCTGCTGTAACAGGGAGTAGAATTTCACTCAAAAGTGAGTCATGTGTATTACATATTTCTACACCACGTCAACATCTCGACAGGGTAGAGCCTTGCAGTTGAACAAGTGCGCTGTCTATCAGTGGTAATTAATGCATTGATAAGCCTCATGTCACCAAACTTGCGTGGACGAGGTCCTACTGAGATTTTTCCGTCAACGAACTCTACCTATATACACCCTACTCCAAAGGCTGGCCAATGAATGTGATCACCAGAGCTCACGCCATAAATGTCATTCAAGCAGCAATTCGGGCAACATTTCTAAATTGTGGTGTCGGCACCAAGTTGACAACTAGCTTCACATTGAGAATCACGACACTCTTCACAGCAGAATACAAGCTCTCCGCAATCTCCAGCACATCCTTGGAGGATGGGTACCCCTGGATTCGAAAAAAGAATAAAGTTAACCCAGTATTGCCATAACCTAAAATCTAAATGAAGCATGATCGTGCAATCACCGTTGTTGCATAATAATTTCTTTTGGTTCAACTATTACTAGGATTTCAATTCACCAAAAGTATGGTTAACCAGCCTAATTCCAAGTGCAGCAGAAAGGGAAGTAAAGTTGGGTGTTACCATGATAGGCTCCTGAAGAAGCCGACACGCCGAGAACAGTCTTGACTCTTGAATGATTGCGAGTGCAAATTGAGGTGAGGTACAGCAACTCTGATAGAAGGAAAGAATTCGATCAATCTTGGTGCATAATCAATTATAGGAGACAAGTGTATCTGAACTCATCGTCAACATCTTAATTTCCTGTTGAAGCAAAGAAAAGAAAGGCGAGCAAGTAAGTTACTTGTTTGGGAAGCAACTAACACATGTAATCAATTTACAGTACACAGTTGAGGGTTTGCCAGTGCTGGTTGTAGCCTGTGCTCCACCATCACACTATCAATGCCACCTGGATCCCCTCCCTGTCCATATGCTCTCCCTACTAATCTGGTTTTGGGCTCCACCAACATCTTGTCGCGACCATATTCCTCTCCTCTTCCATATTCTCTCCTAGCTTGTCAGGGTCTGGGTTCTACCGTGCCTTTGTTCCTGATTGCTCTCCCCTCCTTTTGTTCATGTTCTGCCTTGGTGGCACCTGCTGCTTTAGTATACTTGGCTGGTGGTGAATTGGTATGGGTCTTGAGCTCCCCACAATCTGCAACTCTGTGATTTAGTGACATGCAGAATTTGCATCTCATTTATACATGCTCATATGAAATGAGGATGGAGTTAATCACACCATCTATGCCTTTTACACATAAGGCAAATGGCCATCCCTGTGATGCATCAATTCCTACACAAAATCTTGGATCTCTAAGGGTCCCATTTAAGGGATCAACTACATAGATAGGTCCAAGAGCGGATGCAATGTAGCCCTCTTCAGGTTTAAACTCATGAGGGAGTTTTACTAGGATAATCTAGGTAAGAATTCTTAACCATCCTGGGAATTTTGGATCAAAATTGCGAATCCTTTCCTCATAAATACAGGAACCCAATGGTGTAGAGTCGGATGTGAGGGCTAATACATGTCCAGTAGCTTGTACATCAGGGGAAGATATGATAAAGAATCCCTTGCCTATGTCAAGTTTGTATAACACAACATCACATGCAAGGATTTCATGGCGATGAACAATCTATATAAAATCGAACAGAGGATTCGCACTCTTGGCACCGCTCTCGTCCCAGCAGAGCCGCTATGTAGTCTCTGAAATTTGTAGCCGCTGTAAAACCTCCTAGTCAGCTCAACAGACCGCTTCAATGAGCGCTGCAAACCTGCTGATCAGCTCGATAACCCACTTCGCAAAATGCCAGCTTGAAAACCCTCTTCGTTGCTTACCAAGACCAGCTTCGCTACAGTAGCTTCGATACCAAACCAGCTCGTAAACCAACCAGCTCAAAAACCGACTGCAACTTTGAAACCAGCTTGAAACCCCACTTTGCTATTCACTATAGCACCTGAGCTGCAACCTCGAACCAGAACAATCACAAAACAATGCTTTAAGTAAAGCCGTTAAGCCCTGCTGGGCTTCGTTGCTTTAGAAATCAGAGCGTTTAATAAAGCAGGAAATCCGTGGGGCCCTCCACCCGCGGATTTAGTCGTGCAATGCACGATTAAAAATTTAATGGTCCATTGCACCATTGGTGATTTTTCACAAGGTCCTCAACATGTCCAGGGACATGTTATGAAAAAAAAAACATTTCCAGTGGACGGGTTCTTTGAGAATGAACCGGTTTTTGGACGTGTAAAATTCACTTTGCACGGGTTCTAAAAATATTATTTTTTTTGACAATTTTTCCTCAAAAAATGAAAGATGTAAATATCAATTACATCATGTCATATATAGTTATTTGATGTGATTGTGCATTTTTATTTTATTTTTTTGCAATTTATGGAGTGAAAATTAAAAAATTTCAAAATTTTGGGATCATTTTTCAATCAATAAAATCTTAATGAATAAAAACTCCAAAATTCATGAAACTTTAACATGTGACTCAAGTCAAGATGTACATTCTTCCTATAAAAAGAAATGTCACATTTTGGCTTTTCACAACAAGTTTTTTTTTTCCATATAAATTTCTTTCAAATAATAATGGGTCTTAAAATAGTCTATTAAAGTGAAATTTCACATGAAGGTAGATTCCCTTATGTACTACAACACGTCCAAATTTCACTTCATAATTTTTATTTCTCAATTTATGAGACCAATTTTTAGGGCGTCCCACAACTTTTGTGAGCAACTGTATGTTCGTTTCTTCTACACATTACTTGTTTAACACTTGAAAGAAGATAAAATAATAAAATGTCACCAAACATACCTCAAAGGCTACAACGTGTTCAAAGAAACCAACTGAAGAAGTCCCCTTGGAGAAATCACCTTTGGCTTTGTTTTTTTATTTTTTGTTATTATTTTTATTTTTTTGTTTTTATTTTTTTTATAAAAAATTTACAACTACTACGGGACGGGTATTATTTTTTTGAACCGGTTTTGGGACGGGTTGTTTTTTTTTCAACCTTTCCATGGACGGGTTGGTTTTGAGATTACCGGTTTTGGGACGGGTTTCATTTTTTTTTGCCTTTCAATTCGAGGTTTTTGGACATGGACAGGCTGGGACTTTGTGAAAAATCAGCCCTGCATTGCACCATTAAAGCCGCAGGAATTGGGCGGGTTTTAATTTCCCAGAGGTCTGCTAGTCGAAGCCCATTGGGCTGAACCTTATACAAAATGCTCAGACCAACAGAATAGAAATCCACGACACAATCCTTCTGATCAACCACAGAAACGATTTGGAAAGAGATCGCTCAAAACCCTAATGCAGCCGCCTTAGGGTATGCTCGCTTTGTAACAGAGCACACGCGCTGTTGCTAAGTCGGAATTAGCAGCTAACTACACAGAAAGATGCACTCTACGACTATAAAATGACGAGTTGCCACAGGATTTTCGGCGTCAAGCAAGCCAAGCGTGCGTCTCGTTACTCCGGTGCGGTTCAGAAGTCCCCCGTGTTGGTTTTTTGGCACTCAATAAATGCATATTTGAAGCCTGGTTCCAGATCGAGATTATTCGGAGCCCCATTTAACCAGTTTCAGTCATACAACTCGGATCAGACCATGTTAGACTGACGGAGTACCTACTTTCCATGTTTCCATTCAGCCAATTCCCAGAAGCACAGTACTGTACATCTATTATGTTTCCGAGTCGAGCATGTTTTCCCCATTGTGCAGCCTTGACCAATTGACCGGTTCCTTCTTGTTAGCCTGACGGCTTCATGGCAATGCACATTTAGTCGACATATGTATTCTCGAAGTCCACCAAGTGCATGTCATGCACAGTAGACGGCGTGAAATCAAACGGCAAGCCCCAGTCCAGCACATCCGCGCCCTTCCACTGCACCCTCACCTTCTGCATCCAGATATCCTCCACATACTCCATGAACAACCCCGACATCCGGTGCGCCACCATTCCTTGACATCCAGGTCGGTAGTCATGGTATCCTCCGGGGAAGCTCGTCGACCTCACCAGGGTCATATTCACGTTTTTGAACTCCATCCCCTTGAGAAAGCTCTTCTCCAAACCTGATAGGAAAATGCCGTTCTCTGAAATGATCGTGATGTTGATGTAGCGGACATAAGTCACTGACCCGACCGCCGTGTCTGGTGTCCGATTGCAGGCCGATATGTAGATCGGCTCCGCAAGCCCCCACCAGGAAGGGTGATAGTACCGCGTGCTCATCTTGATGTTTGCATAGGTGACGTTGTTTACATTACCTGCACAGGATTCACCTACTTAGAATCAGGAAACACCTGTAGAAGCAAGACTAAGGTTCGAAAAACGGATTCTAGGTTGGGATTTGCACCTTTATCTCGGAGCTGAATTCCTAGCCCTCTGTGCGAATCCACAATGGTAAGGTGCTCAAAGTGAAGATTACGAAAGTCGTATTGTGACCCACTGCCGAGTTTCACAGCGCTAGACTTGGTTCTGATCCAGCAATTCGTCACCGTGAGGTTGTAGAGGGGACCGTCCTCTGTTTTAGGGCATATGGCATCATCACCGGTGTCAATGTGACAGTTCTCGATCATTGTATTGTTGGAAGATTCAATATCAATGCCGTCATTGTTCGGGGAGTTAAAGTCGCCGTAGATCGACACGTTGTGTATGGAGACTATGTCTGAGTTGACGATATGCAAGCTGCAGCACTTGAAGTTACAAATTCCGGATGACTTTAACTTTCAGAATTGGCTGACAAGAAGTGTTCAACCACCTGCATTTTTCATCTAGAAAATAATCTAATTTGGAGAAAGGAATCAGACATACCACCAATATGCTGGCTCCTCGAGGAACACATTCCAGACGTGAACGTTCTTGCAGTTAATGAACCCCACCAAGCGTGGCCGGCACTCGTCCCCAACGCAGTCGCCCGTAACATTCCAGCTCACCATGATGTTCTTCTCTTCCTTAAATTCTACGACAAATTTCAACCCCTGCCCTGCCACGATTCCACCGCCTGTAAGCTCCACATTCTCGGCGTCCTCGGCTAGAATGGTGTACCATCTCGACGACTGCGCAGGAAAATCCGCTTGATTACTGCCGCCAAGAATCGTTGCCCCTTCATCCACCCAGAGCGTGATGTTGCTCTTCAAGTATATCGTGCCCGTCAGATATGTCCCAGGCGGAACGTGCACCACTCCCCCGCCCCGCTCAGCGCAGTAATCAATCGTCGACTGTACGGCGCTCGTATCGTACACAATGCCATCACCCCTAGCTCCGAAATCCGACACTCTACAAACAAGCCGATCCTGAATCTCTCCCACATTCAAAGCCTGCAACCTCCCCGGACCATATTCAAGATTCGGATGAGAAGCTGCCAGAGAGGATTCAGCTCCAATCAAAAGAATACTCGCCAGAACGACCACAATTGTTGAGAAACTCTCCATTCTCCTCCACGTACAAACGTCACACTTCTGATTATTCACAAAAGTTTCAAAAACAGAGTACCGAATCTACAACGCTGATCTAGTCCCAGCCCCATCGCAGGAACAGAAGTGGTGATTGCTAAGAAGGGGAATGCTAGTGTCCTTGCAAACGACGAGCGGGGGCGTTGCCATGAACGCAAGGAACTGGAAAGAGTGCACCAGGATTCACGCAAGATCAGATCAGCACACACAAGGCTTGCGTGACTGGCACACAGTGCCCTCACAACGTAGTATTCTAACTTGTCTATTTCACAACATCCAGTGAGCCCTTGAATACAATGTCAAGAGCATTATATCCACGGAGACCACCTGTATTTCATCTGGGTATAAGACGAGTATCAGCTGAGTATTTCAGAGATGTCAAATTTTGAGAACACTGCACATCGTAACCTGCCAGGGAATTCTTGTGCCTGCAGCTGGATCGAGACAGGGGGAGAAATTCAAGGGACTTGACATGCATTTCAGTGCTTTGGTTAAAGCATGTGGGACAGCGGGGGTGATGTGATCAAGGAGTGACGACGACTCAGGGAGGGATGATCAGGATTCACGGAAGGGGATTGCGCTGCACTCCACTTGCTGCAACTGGTGACTGAGGCTGCTGCACAGTCATCGTCGTCATCTGCGACCCGGCTCCCTATTTCATGGCGGCCAATGATCGATTCCTGATTTGCTGGGTGATACATGGAAACATTTTGCCCTTCGTACCTTGAAGTCCAGATGTATCATTTCATATTAATAACCGTATCAATAAAAGAAAAGAAAAGAAATTAGCTACCATACGCAATCTTGTGAAAGAATGAAAGCCAATGAAGGTGTCAACCTGAATACAGTATGTCACAAAAATGTTCCTGAGATAAACCAACGTACTACTTATATCATCTAAATGCTAAACCATCCGCTAAAATTGCTTCCTAAAAAAGGCCCTGTCAGAAGGAACAAACAACTGCTGGACTGCTTCCCTGCCACTTATGCTCCAGCTCTCAATGTGCTTCACAATCTGCCCATTCCCACTCCAACATTAAGTGTACGCTTCCCGTGCTACAAACATCTTCTTCTAACAGCAATTTCTCCTATTCACAGAAATATAGGTTCGACTTCGTACATCATATCTAAGCAGTTACGCAAACAGAACAAGAAAAGTATTAATTAAACCAGATAAACCGAGCAAGCCAAGTCCCACTTGGTGGATCAGGAAGACAAGAAATAGGAAGGCAGAAGAATTAAAGTCAGGCAGGACCATGGCTTTTCTTGGTGCTGCTCACCTTTGAGTTCGCATCAATAACGTAGAGCGTAGAACCATCGACATCAATCAGAGGCTTCCATGGCAACCGAAGATAAGTCCTGCTTAAAGCACATAAGGGTGAGAATTGATCTTCCGTTGATAATCCAAGTCTCCACACAAACGGATATGGCATGTATACTTCCTTGAGTTTAGAACCAGATCTCTCAAGTACAGGGCATACCTCAAGTTCCACTTTGCGTTGATTGACCGCTCTTGACCGAATTTCAAATCCTGCAGCTCAACCCATAATGCTCGCATATCTCAGGTGAATTTGCACTAGAACCGATTTGCTATAGAATAATAAAACAAGAAAAATTAGCCAACGTGTGATTGAGAGTGTGAAGTTGATAAAAACTGATTCAAAATAGGAAATGCTGTACCTCCTCTTGAATGTCGAAAAGAGTAAGTTTAGGATCTTCGAAGAATGGTACCAAGAGCTTAAGATTGCGTTGATACTTATCCCGTCCTGCACACATCGAATTTGAGTATCTTATTTCTCTAAATTAATTAGAACCCATCAACGTGGGGATATTTCAGATTTCTAGAGAAAGATGGTGAATGTAACTCACCTCTAAATTGGATCGTAGGGTCTGCAAATAAGCAGTTATCGGCGTAGAGCGTTCCAGTAAAGTCACCTGAGAATTGACAGAGCGAAAGAGCCAAAAGTTTAACGTAATAATGTCTCAACAAAAACCCACTCAAATTTAGAAGTAACCTTAGGATTTTCTCGCTGCAAACGTGTGAGACAAATTCAATGAGAACCCACACAAGACCATAAGACTGTTCATATCATTGACATGGGCCCAAATCCTCCATGCCAAGAATTACTACCTGTGAGGAAGTAGGCACGTTCATAATCCTCCCGAAGAGCTCCAAGCACATTCTGATCCTCAACAACTGCAGGAGATGGCTCTACTTCCAGAGTTGCAGTCGCCGACTGCGAGCTGCCCTGCATGAGACACAATTTGAGCAAATGGTGGCAAAATCAAATTTATCACCAAATTGCTAATCTCCCGACATTGCTGATGTCTATGCGGAGCTCCACCTCGAAGCTGAGCCAACCGCATAAGAGATATCTAGACCAAAATTAGAAAAACCTCAGAGTACCTTCCGAAATTAGAGAAGAGGCGCAGAATCTCGGTGACAAGGGAGACGCCCATCCGCAACAACAACGGCTCAGGCTCCTCATCATCCTGTTTCGCCTCCTCCACAACCACATCGTTGTCGCCCAGGCTCATCATCCTCACCACCCCATGCTCCACTCTTGTGCGTCGTAACAGACCGCCCCAGCTGGCCCCACATCTGAGTCCCACTCCCAGCTGCATGCCAGTCTGAAGACGAATTCTGGAACAGTACAAGTTGCAGTACACATGATATGTAGAGGGTGAGAGTTCCCGAGAAGAAAATCCGAAGCTATAATCTGAGAGCATGGGCATGGGCAGTAAGCGAAGCGAGGCCATGGTGGGTGCAGGAGCTCTTTCTCTCTCTCTCCGACCAGCAGCAGCAGCAGCAGCATCACCAGCAATATATATGAGATTGCTGTAGCAGATGAGCCTGGGCCCTGGACATCATGATGATCATCATCATCATCCGTGTCCTTCCTTTCTTCCGGGTCTCTTTATTTTCCCCCATCAAGAAGTGCTACCAAACCACAACCGCACGTTCGGTTGCTAGGCTCGGTGGGTTCCATTTTGCAGCCCCTCCCCGTTTTGGGGTCCTGGGGTCTTTTTTTGGTTTTTTTTTTTTTTTATAAATTTGGGTCCGTAGGCCCTATGAGGTCTTCATGAGATCACTAGGACCCCCACTCAAGGCAAATAATAGGGGCGGAGATTTGCCCCCTCCCCTCCCCTCCCCCCGAGCCTGCCCTCCAACCCACCCCCCAAGCACCGCTTGATGGGGGGAAATAGACAAATCCCAACCTTGCGGAAAGGATACCCAAATTCAGTAGATCACTTTTTTCTTGCAAAAGGGTAACTTATGTGCCCCCTCCGTTCCCCCCTCCCCCCCTCCCCCCTCCCTCCACACTGATGCCCCCTTCCCACCAGTAGTTTGGAAACTATGGTGATAGGGGGCTTAACTACATATAGTACGAAAAAGCTCGAATGTGTTCACAAGGAGAAAAAACTGAACCGGAGGATGAAGGGGCTAGAAGGTAGAGCCCCAACGGCTGAAGGGAGGGGGGCGCGAGCTTCTTGGGGTGGGGGGGGCGCAAGCTTCTAAGGGGGGAGGGGGCAACGCTTCTAGGAGGACGGGCCAGCGCTTTCTAGGGGGGGGGAGCTTCTGAGAGGGGGGGGGGCAAGCGCTTCTAGGGGGGAGAGCGCGAGCTTCTGAGGGGGGGGGGGAAACGCTTCTAGGGAGGGGGGGGCAAGTGCTTCTAGGGGGGGGGCAAGTGCTTCTAGGGGGGGCGCGAGCTTCTGAGGGGGGAGGGGGGGGGGCAAGTGCTTCTAGGAGGGGCGGCGAGCGCTTCTGAGGGGGGGGGGGGGGGGCACGAGCTTCTGAAGGAGGGGGGCAAGCTTCTTGGAGGGGGGCTCGAGCTTCTAAGGAGGGCTAGAGCTTTTGGGAGGGGGGCCAGAGCTTCTGAGAAGGGGGGCCAGAGCTTCCGGGAGGGGGGGGCGCAAGGTTATGGGTTTAGGGTGATTCTGGAGAACGAGGCATACAATTGATATTTTATTTTTTTTCCGTTCCATTACAAAAATAGCAATAAAATTTTATTCTCCACAAGAGTACATAGCCGTCAAAAAAAAGATTTATTACGATTTTGCAAACGTGTAAACAAAGCCATATAGGCAAACAAAATGTTACATATGCAATTCACTATGGTACTACAATGTGCCTCTAAAACAACTATCGGGAGCTTTGAAGTTGTAAGGGGGACTCATCAAATCATCCACAACTCTTGCAAGTAATAGCCTCATCGTGGGGTCCTCGTTAAGCAAGCCATTCAACTTCGTTGAGAATGCAATCATTGACATTGTATCCTTGAAGAGGTCTGGGCATTGTTCGTCCCTCCATATCATCTTTGCCAAATAGCCTACCAAAAATGCATTAGATTGCTCCATCCTGGGAACTCCAAATTTTATATTATAATCCCCTTTCTCTTCCAATATTAATGTTTTATCTCTTGATGTTTTGTGCATACTTCCCTCTATAATGATTCATTTATTTATTTCTCTTCCAACCTTGTTCCACTCTGTACTATTTGTTTTTTTTAAACTCTTTCTCTTTCAATATTAATATTTGTTTTTTTTTTAAAATTCTTCCATGTACTTTTAATTCTATGTTAGAGCATTGTTTGTTTCTTCTGTAGTAAATCAATCAGTTATTCAAATATTTATTTCTCTTCCAACCTTCTTCCATCCCATGCTATTGATTTTATATTATCTCTTTATATTTTGATTTTAATATTTGTTTTTTTGTTTTTTTTTTAATCTCTACCATTTATTTTTAATTCTATGTTAGAGCATTGTTTGTTTCTTCCGTACTAAATCAATTAATTATCTAAAAAAAATAGTATAGAGTTTAAAAAAAAAATAGTATAGAGTGGAACAAGGTTGGAAGAGAAATAAATAAATGAATCATTATAGAGGGAAGTATGCACAAAACATCAAGAGATAAAACATTAATATTGGAAGAGAAAGGGGATTATAATATAAAATTTGGAGTTCCCAGGATGGAGCAATCTAATGCATTTTTGGTAGGCTATTTGGCAAAGATGATATGGAGGGACGAACAATGCCCAGACCTCTTCAAGGATACAATGTCAATGATTGCATTCTCAACGAAGTTGAATGGCTTGCTTAACGAGGACCCCACGATGAGGCTATTACTTGCAAGAGTTGTGGATGATTTGATGAGTCCCCCTTACAACTTCAAAGCTCCCGATAGTTGTTTTAGAGGCACATTGTAGTACCATAGTGAATTGCATATGTAACATTTTGTTTGCCTATATGGCTTTGTTTACACGTTTGCAAAATCGTAATAAATCTTTTTTTTGACGGCTATGTACTCTTGTGGAGAATAAAATTTTATTGCTATTTTTGTAATGGAACGGAAAAAAAAACAAAATATCAATTGTATGCCCCGTTCTCCAGAATCACCCTAAACCCATAACCTTGCGCCCCCCCCTCCCGGAAGCTCTGGCCCCCCTTCTCAGAAGCTCTGGCCCCCCTTCCTAGAAGCTCTGGCCCCCCCCTCCCAGAAGCTCTACCCCTCCTTAGAAGCTCGTGCCCCCCCCCCCCCCCCTAAGAAGCTCTGCCCCCTCCTAGAAGCTCTGGCCTCCCCTCCCCTCAAAAGCTCGCGCCCCCCCCCCTTAGAAGCGCTCGCTCCCCCCTCAGAAGCTCGCGCCCGCCCCGTTAGAAGCGCTTGCCCCCCCCCCCCCCCCGCCGCCCGCAGAAGCTCGCGCTCCCCCCTAGAAGCGCTTGCCCCCCCCTCTCAGAAGCTCGCGCTCTCCCCCTCTAGAAGCGCTGCCCCTCCCCCCTCCTAGAAGCACTTGCCCTCCCCCCCCCCTCAGAAGCTCGTGCCCCCCCTAGAAGCGTTTGCCCCCCCCTCCTAGAAGCAGTGCCCCCCCCCCCTCCTTTGAAGCTCGCGCCCCCCCAAGAAGCTCTGGCCCTCCCTCCCAAAAGCTCTAGCCTCCTTCTCAAAAGCTTGCGCCCCCCTTGAACCCGCTCGCGCACCCCTTTGCATATGTGGAATTCCCCGTCAGCGTTGGTTGTCTATGTCATCAATATGTTTCCCCTATACGTAAGTTGTAAAGAAAAAAAAACTAACCTAGTAATTTTCCTTCTCCCTCAATGTCCGATTTTCACCCCGGACCGACCGGTCCGTCAGTCAGTCCGTCCGTGTCCCGAAATTTTGCCCATGTCCGTCCGTTATGACAACCCCGGCTCCGAGTCGTCTTTCTCCTCGTCCACCTTGCGCTTCTTAGCATTACCGGAAGATCCGCGTGTCGCACTAGGGGATTTGGCATTCGCCCTTATGGATCTACGAGATCCGAGCGCAGCCTCTCCCGCTTCCATCTCCAATGAAACCTGGCCAACTCCTCTGATTCTATCCCGGCGGAGTGGCGTCGTCCTCGTCCGGCTTCTAGCCCTCTACCATCGGGCATGCGCGCATGCACACTCCTCCCGCACTCGATCGTTCGGTGGACCTCCAGTCCGTGTCCGCACGATCGTCCAACCCTCCTCGTTCCTCCCGACCCCACTCCGCACCACCTGTTCTGCGGGAATGCGCACGCGTATCGGATGCATGATGCCTGTGCAGTGCGCCACGGATTGGAACTGCAACAGTGCGACTGGGTCTCAGTTCGACGCCCACAGATGGGTTTCCATGAGGCGCATGGCGGAGATGTCGGGACACAAGAGGCAAAACTCTTCCAGAAACGCATCGACGGATTCGAGCCAAGTCCGTAGAGACTCTTGAGATCTCGGCACATCTCTCGCATGTTGATACTCCCTTCCCCTTGTCCTTGCTGCATCAGCCCACACTGGCAAATCCGCGGATTCGTAGTCCGATTGGAGAAACTCGCTTAGGCACCGGCTACTCCCTTCCATACCTGATGGCGGGCACTCGTGCGAGCAAGCCATCGGGCACGGCTTGGAATGAGTTGAGGTTGGTGCAGGTTAGCGTGCGGAGAATATACAACGCTAAACCACCCCGGAAGTATGTTTTCCCCAATGGTGCTGCATTACCAGCGGCGCTCAACACATAGAAGAAGGGAGGCGATGATCATCATAGTTTCAAATGGCATTTAATTTTCCCTCTCAATTGCAATAAAACTAGTAATCCACCTGGACTCTGGATTATGAAATGGATCCCAAACTGCGAATAGACGTACACGCAGTTATAATAGGGCTGATGGTCTAATCATAAAACGTAATACGCTCGATACGTCTAGGGATTATGATATTATTCATAATACACCCTATTACACCAGTATCACTCGAGAGCACAATTGGTAGTCGCCCCAAGACATGTATACCCATCATGAACTTATTAGTAACCACACATGTACAACTATGATTATAGTATCATCAATGCTTTAACAATTAAAGTTTCATGATGCCAATACTTAAGGATTCGATATTGTGATAAACCAGCCTTATTCGGGAGTAATGCAGTGTCTGATCCGTTGTCCGATAGGTGCCGGACAATGGTCGACACCAATCCGACCATCGCAGACCTGCAACTAGGCTAAACCCTAAGCCTAAACACCGGTTCAAAGTGTATCTAGGAGGAAGGACATGGAGAAATTGGGAGATTAGACCACGTACAAAACCATTCAACATATACAGATGACAACGCGTTTGGAGGAGACGTGTATAGATAGACAATAAATGCGGATTTAGAGTCGAGGATCACAAGCAGAAATGGCGACTGCAATCATAATCCGCCTCCGTATTATAGCACTTGGTCCACAATATGAACCGATTGATAGAATCGACCGTACGAATCTAGTTGTACTAACCTCCGATGTTCGGTACCCTACACCTTAGTGTTTCAACGAACAATTTCCTAGGACTTGTCTTCAGAATCCATATAAGGCCGCAGGTTGAATGCAAGTCGGCCCTGGTACCAACGTGGCTCAATATCCACAAAGTTCCTCCACCTCCTCCAAACACAACGGAGGAAAGTGCATGTTCTGTAGTTCTCGATGTCGTCATCCTCGACCATCAACATCTTCCAGATGATGCCCTCTGAGACGTCTACCGGGATGGCAGGTAAGAAACTCGGCCTGACTCTCGTCCCCATCTCCACGATTGCCAAATAGTCTTCATCGTCGCTCCAGTCAGAATCGTTCCTAAACAGGGTTGGCCCGAACAAGGGGATATGACTCCATGGACTCCCAGCACTGTGAGCCATCGCTGAAATGCTATCAAAGTGTCCCGTTTCAACGAGCCGGCTGCAATGCGAAGTGGAAGATAATGCACCGATTCCTAGAACGACCATGAAGATAAAGCAGGCGTAGCATAGTACGAAGTCCATTTGATGGGAGGCGGACGAAGATATGATGTCGGACATCGGAATTTGGAATGCGTCGGACCCGAACTCAGGTCGGAACTCCGAACTTGGCAGTTGAAGGTACGATGTCGGGATAGTGGCCGAACTAGGGTCCGACGATGAGGAGTACAAGAGAATGTGGCGGACTACATCGGAGCCGACAACAATCGAATGGCAGATAAGCGCATTGGGGGATGTCGGAATGCGGACGAGATCAGGAAGGCCCGGCGGACGACGGGGCATCGATCCGGCGGTACGCGGATGTCAGCTCGGACAACGGACTGGGTTGCGGAGTGCATAGGGTGGCGCGGACGACCCTCGGGTGAACGGACTTGAAGTGGGGCCCACCTGTATCAAACGACCTTTCTCGCAGACGTGGACATTGACTGTCTGAGGTGTCACCTGTGCGGAAATGTAAAAGTGAAAAGGTTGCCGTAAATGTTTGGGCCGTCACAATAAAGACCAATTGGGAAGACCAGACGTGACTCTAAACCATCGTGACGTCCCGACATTATGATGCAATAGGCCCACGTTGCGAGCGAATAGAAAACCCGGATAATTATGAATCTTCTAAAACTTCTACTAGCATCATAAATTGGAAGAAGGGCTCATGCCTAAGAGACTTTGCATGGGCTCAATGCGGTCACTTGGAAGAGGTTTGGTGAACAATTCTACCACTTGATTGTTGATTTTGATGTAGTTCTTGTTAATCTTGTCTATAGTGAAGGCTTGAATATATTTTCAAATGACATCAAAATATGCAATTAAACAAAAAGAGGATTGAAATGTTGAGTCTAAATCAAAGCTTCAAACAGAGAGGATCTGTAGAGCATCATGTGAAGAATTTTAGAACAAAATTGTGGGTACAACTTGTTTAATCACATCATCTAATACAAATATTAGCCCTTACATTTACCAGGACGATAGGGGCGTCTCCAAATTGGCTGCCAGGACAAGTGCGATAGAAACCGTCCACTCTCACATGCCACTTGACTTGATTACATGGTCCCTTCTTCAACCATACACGTCATGTTTGGATTCTCATCCCCCATGCAAATTGGCAGAAATATGTGGTTTTCTCCCAAAAATATGTGCTCGATTGCGGTGAACCCCCACCCAAATTTCTGCCCATACACTGAGTGTCTTCGGGGCCATAACATTGGTTCCTTTGGAGCAGTCCACTTAAACTGGATCGGCTGAGCCTTGAATCTCGTTGTAGATGTTGACGCTGGCGTCACTGGCATAAGTTACGTTGAGACCGACTCTATCATCAACTGGAACACCACAAGGAACGCCATGAAGAGCATTGCAGCATTCGTCGTATATGTCTAATGTGTGGTGCTCAAGAAACCACTATACTACACCGGCAGGGTTCGGACAAGGGAGCTCTCCAGGTTTACAAAACTGAACCAGTAGAATTCCTGAAAGCATTGAATCCGTTCTTAAAGGTTCAGGCATAGTTCTGATTGAGTAAAGTACTCCTTCCAACAGGAATATTGAATCTGAAAAGATACCGGTACTCGTACAGATTCTGGAATCAGCACCATAGATCCGGAATTGTGCACCGGTGTTGCACGGGCCAAACTTGAAAGACAAGTCTTTGACTCTTTGCATTGTTCAAGATAATGATACTTACATACCAGTGACGGTTACAACTTACCATCGGCCGATGCACGATACTACCATGGTGACTTAGGGAAGAACAGGAAGCTCCTTGTAACACAGGAATGGCTTTTGGTTTTACCAGTGCGATAAGATTGCTCTTGACGGAAATATATATGCAGTATAGCTCTTTTAGGTGGAAAGGGGATCGATCATCAGAAAGAATCTCTAGTTGTATGATAGGCGATAGCGTAGAATCTATGACGTGCAGATGCCAGGAAAAATGATACATTAATTAGGGGTGTTCATAGTGGGCGGGGAGGCCACTTGCCAGAGTGACTTGATTAAAATCCAGTGTCCAATAGAATTTGAGGAATCCACTGGAAGCGTGAGCTCCTCTTTTGGGCCTGGATTGCGCCCACTTGAATATTTACTTCTTTTTGGTGGACCCAGCTGGTCAGTTAATGAAAAACTGAGATGTGGCCGGTGTGGATGAAGAGAATCTGTGTCCCCTTATGAGGAGGTTGTTCCAGGCCATAATTTTCCTGATCACATGGACATCTCGTTGTATATGTGAAAAGAAAATTTAAAAAGAAATTTACGGTTCAGTGTTGCACAAGATTACTTAAACTGACACATTGCTTGATAGAATGCTCGTAGACCCACCCTATTCACTTCAAGAAGTGGGTGATGAAGATAAATTTTCAAGCAACTGTTGCTGTATACATCCAGGATTGCAAGCTCAACTTCAACTATTTCATGGGTCATTAATTGCAGCTCGCGCCCACGTCCTTAGGTGCTGAAACTCTTAAGCTGTTGCAATCAGGGCCATTTAACTTCTCATCTGCGAGATAATCCATCTTATTGCTGAATTTATTCACGCAAGCTCCACCATTTGGTACTTGATTGCAATTTATCCAATCTCTCGTCACCTTGCTGTTATGTTCTCTTCGTACAGTCCAAATTTCGAAATTCACTCCCCTGTGAACCACTTTACCGAGTTGTCTGAGCGTCTAGCGTTGACTAGGCAAAAAAGGCGTCACTTAAAACTCATCGAGGAGGCTTCCACCCTCCTTGATGAGTTTCAAGTGCTGGAACTTCTTCCAGTGGCTACAAATCAGGAATCAATGACATCTGGAATCCAGTGGAGTGTCCAGTGGCCCAGAAGCACGCTGTGAACACCCCTATTGGTGAAGTTCGTTCAAACAACTGTGACTTTGACTGAGTTGAGAACTATCCTGGAACTGCACTCAGCAAGCTGACAAACATATGTAACACGAACAGTTTGCAATGACCTTGCAAAATATTGTTGTTCCCGAAATCCGCATTCCCAGTTTTGTGGTTTACATTTTCCTCTGTCAGCCAGCAACAACACGGCAACTGGTATACTAAGAACGACTAATTCAAAAGATAATTCGGTAATCACACTGTAAACATGTTGTTTAATCCAGTTTGTTATCTCTTTATTACCGCTGGATAATTGTTGCTGGACAATGATTTTCAGACGGAAATGAACCTAGTCTAAGTAGGCGAGGTCATAAACAGCAGATGCATACAGATTCACCTCCAAAAGAGGCCGGGTTCTTAAAGTTTTTGCTGCGTAAATGACAGAAAATTCAAGTTCGAAGATGAGTGGAATGCTTGTACTGTCTGTAGATCACACGCTTCAGCCGCTTCTCGTAGTCTGTGACATGCCTGCTCTCACGCGCTCCTCGATCAGCTCAAGGTCGCATGGCATGTTCCGTATGCAAAGACTTTCTCAAGAAACATTTCCAGAAATTTGCGCTGGTGGAAGCACCTTGCCCAGACCATTGCTTTCCATTTCGACCTCTTTCGGGCATAACCTGTATTTCTGTGCCCATCGTTTCGTGCGGAGCATTGCTATGTTGTTTGTCTGTGAAAGTGAGTTCAATGTTTGAGATTTTCAGTGACGGTAGCCAAGCAAAAAGGCTTTTGTAGTCCGCGCAGACGCCGTAGGAGATTTTTCTCCAAACGGCGTTCCATAGCGCCACTTATACAAAATAGCAGCGAGAGACAAGGTTTCTTGTGATCAATTACTTCAGACAGGTCGACTCTAAGATTTGGATTCTGCACTTGAGGGAGCCCGACGAATGAGCAGAGACGAAGCTCGAAGGGTTGAACAATGGGGGAGTAAGTTCCTCCCTCTTCTCTGTTTCATAATTTTTAATATCTATTTCTTCAATTCAGCTTTCGATTTTCTAATTCTTCTGGTTCCTGAGCGCAAATTTGTTCAGTCAATGTGAGACCTTGTGATTAGTAATCGTACTTCTTTCGATGTCGTAATTCTTAGCTTGAACAATCATGATATAGCACCTGAGGTGTGTTAAAAAGAACCAATTTCGTTCCACAGGAAAGCCTCAGTTCTTCTCGTGGTTGTGCTCGTGCTGAGCTGCTTCGCCTGTACATCCTGTATCACTGGCACAATCCTCAACAGAACGCTTCTTCAACTCGGTCCCGGAGCAGGACAGACGGTTCTGACCACTCTGCTTCCCAGTGACATTGTGGACGTCAGTTGTAGGACACAAGACGCTTTAGTCTACGACGACCCCTGGTGGTTAAAAGTCACATACACCCCACCGAATGGTAGTACAACCACTGGTTGGGTTGCAGATTACTATGTCGACTGCGGCAATGTCGGCAACTGTAATGTAACTCAATGTTCATAGCTCACAAGACCTGTCGGTACAGACAAGGTGTGCAGCCCATTCTTTGAGACAGTGAATACAAAATTTGGATTAAAGGAAGAAATTCGTATACCGTGGTCGGGATGTAAAGGAGAAAATTTGTATGCCGTGGTATGCCTTGTAGAAGTCCTGCTTCTGTGACTGATGTGGCTAGGGTTGCACTGTTCCTATTCCGCCTTCGGAGGTGTGCACATTTACAACATGTTTTGCCGGTTTATGTGAAAAATCAGCAGTGAGTATGCTCTGTTCAACAGACCAGAGTTTATCTCAAATCGTTGACAAACATAATGGAGTGCAGTAATAAGTCTTGAGCGCATTTTTTGTATTTCCCACAGCCGAGCATGTCAGCATTAATAGCCCTTAATCTCGGCACAATAATATTATTGACCTCATAATCGTAGAAGTTGAGACCTGGAGTGATAACGGGATGGAAAAGTTGTAGAAATAGCCGACCTTTTCAAAAAGGTCATAGAAGAAACAAAAGACCTGCCACTCGACTCGGACAGGATACAATTTGAGAGGAAGGAGAGCAGCCCACATTGCCGATCTGCAATCCTGACGAATTACCACCTGGAACTGGCAGAGAGGCTACCATCGCCATCACCATGAATAGGGGCTTTAATTTCCAAATTCCACTATGCACTACAGAATCACTCTAGGGGCCTAGGGCGGGCCCCTGCGCATTGAAAGCCACGGAGTTAGCGCAGCCTCCTTTCCGGGTCTTCTCCTCTCCTTTGGCTTCGGAGACTGCGAGTCAATCTAATTTGTAATTGATGTAATTTGCTCGGAAGGAAAGCTCCATTCTTCTGGCGTCTGTGTGGGGCATGTATCAAGCGATGATATTCTTCAGCCGAGCATGATTGATCAGGTCACTGTAGCACTAAATCACTTGTTTAGTAGCTGTTTGTATGAGTACATCATCACCAGTGAAGTGGAGTAATTCTGTTACAGATTGGGCGGGATTGTGATTGCAGTAGGTGGGGATATAACGGCGATGGGTTGTAGACCAGAGTGTATGTACTGTACAGTACTGTACTCTACAGAAGATGAATAATTGAAGTTCAAGAGTGACGGTGATCGAAGATGTCTGTTGAGGAAATAACTTATAGGTAGGCACTGGTTGTTGAAAATTGAGTAGTGACGGTTAGATTCTAATCTGTGTTTAAACTTACTCTGATGGGGTACCGTATGTGCGGAGCTGGAAACACGAAGTCAGTGAAATTGCAAAAAACCATTAAAATGAAAATTTGAAAGCAGCTCGAGTGAACAGGATGCACAGAACTCAAGCCCCGCACGTTTATTATAGAGGAAAAGGCACAGTGTTTCTGACGGTAATGATCTCTCAAGATAAGATAAAGAAGTGCATCGATGGTTGTGCACAAGGTGCATCACCGGAAGGATGCCAGTGAGCGACTTTGCTGTATGACTACTAGACTAATATCTCGCACGGAAGTTTCTACGCGCACTCTATCAGTGGACAGATAGCTGTGAACAGCATATCTCGGTCCCATGGTGCAACTCTCTCCCTGGATCAAAAAAAGGGCAGTCCCCTCCAAGTTGGGGGGCGGCACTTACAAGTCTAGCCTATCTATTCATGTAAGTAATCTAGAGGTGTAATTTACAGGACTCATGCTATCGATCTCTTCCCAGCTCTTACTTAAAATATGCCGCAATCATATCAAAACATTTGATGAGAATATTACAATCACTAGGTGAAGCAGGCTCCGGAGCGATGCATAAGGCCGTGAAGAAAAGTATTGCTCTTGTTCACTTGCAGCAGAGCCAAGAAACTCTGTCGATCGGTGCTCGAGGAAGTTGAGGACGCATATTGAATCTTCTGGGTCTGTCGATGAACATGAATTTCTGAAAGTCGTGATCACGGTGATGATGGTCGAAAACATCACATTCAGGGTGCTTGCGGAGTATCCAAGAATTGGTTTCACCACATGAACGATTGATGTCTCTGCAAAAGGAAGGATGCGATACAGGTACATATGAATTAGACACAACTCCATTTAATAATTCATGGTTTGAAAGGGAGCCAAAAGAATGGACATGGAGGAAGGAAATTCACCTTTGTAAACTGGTCTTCATTGAGGACGATTGATTGTGTTCTAGCAACACTACGCTTCGTACACCTATGGAGAGACTGTCTCAACGAGTTGCATAGAACCTCCTGGTGACGTAAATACAAAAATTCTCCTCAGTCACTAATCAATGATACAAACAAGATCGTCCAAAGGATACAATTAACAGTAATACTAACGATGCAAGGCAATCATCAGTTTAAAGGTGAGAACGAAGCTTACAACAAGGTGTGGGTGCCGACGTTGTGAGCTCGAGCTGCGTGGAAGCTTGGCAACGCTGCGAGATCCACTCTTCTTCGACATGAGGTTAGGCGATGGTGACAAAAGCTCCAATGTGGCCTTGTATGCTGGCGACCTATATCCATCCTCTACGATGTTCGTTGGCGCGTCCGACAGGTCCCAGGAAGGGTTCTCCATCCAGAGGCGTGGCGACTCACCCTTGGAGAGGAACTTCCGCAATGCGAGGCAGTTGGAGAATTCTGACCCACCTCTCGTGGGTAACGGAGAAGGACTCGCCTCCTTGGGCTCGATGTCATGAACAGGCGATGGCATCTTGTATGGTAGTCGTGTCGGGGGCTCAGCTTCAGCTTCTTCCTTGACATCAGAATGCTCGACGATTTTAGGATTAGAGGATGGCGATGGCAAAGAGCCACTCCCTTGGCAGTCGAAATACTCCTCACCGTGAGAAGAGTATTCGTTGGCGTCCACGGAGCGAGAAGAACTAGCATGCGCAGCGTGGGAAGATAGAATAGAGCTCATCGGGGGCTTGGAGCTCGACGACTTCAAGTTCAGCTTCCTACGCAGCTTGGTCATCGTTCTATCAGCAACTTCGTCGTGGCCCCTGACAGAATTCGCCCGGGAGAAGCCTTCAGATTCAGAAAACTCCCGAATTGATGGATGCCGTGACGTTGGACTGATGTGGTCGCCATACGACCATTGCTCGAATGACTCCGCTGAAGTGCTGGAATACGAATGTGGAAAACTCACACTCGACTTGCGGCTGCTCTTGTCGGATTTGCACGAGGATGGGTTAGAGTGGCTATCACTTCCGGGGCCACACAGTGTGCTGGTCGGAGAATGGACACGGTTCCATGAAGAAGGGTCCTCGCAGAGATATTCCACGCTTTGGTACTGTGGTGACCCAAATTGTGATGAAATGGGTCCGGATGAGCCTCGCTTGGGAGTGCAGTCACTCTGCCCGGCAGTGCTGGACAAGGGGCTCGAACGGAAAACTGTGGCAAGAGTGTGTCGAGGCTTCGCTACCTGAGAGGATGGTGATGGCTGGGGTGGCGAGTGCATTTTTTGAGACTGAAGGGAGGGTTTTCCGACGGACGATGACGTTGAGACGACTGAAGCGCTGAGAGACGGAGATGGTTGTCGAGCTCGGTTGCCTGACGCTGCCACCATGCTGTTCCGCCTGCTCGGTGGTCCAGACGCGCTACAACTATTGCGCCTTGACGAAGAAGTGGAAGCAAGTCTGGGTGGCAGTTGCAATGCTGGCGCCGCCTCCGGACTGCGGCTAGCCTTCTCTTCGACCTTGGGCTTTCCAGGCTCCACCTCCCATTTAAACGGAACTGCAGAGCTTCCAGCCCTCTTGCCCTTCGGCTTAGCAGACGAAACGGAAGAAGATGCTGAAAAGGAAATTGAAGACGACTTCTCTAACTTCACATGTGCAGGCAGGACGCGCTTGACGTCGGACTCACTCTCGCTCCACCGTTCGCTCTTACCCAGCTCGGACCCCTTCTTCGCGCCGTCATAGAATCGATGGCTATTGCCGAAACTGGGTTCCTTAGTTGCGGCAATCTGCGACTCTGACATTACTTTCTGCTCACTCGTGATCCGTGCCGGCCTTGAACCTGAAGAAGTTCGTGAATACACCTTTTTGGAAGAATCTCCCCGCTTGACTGGAATTTCCTCCCACTTGAACGGAATCGCCACCATAGCCGACTCGGAGATCAGACGCTCGTTCACGGCACCATTCAAGGGAACCGCTACCATAGCTAATTCAGAGTTCCGTCGCTCACTCTCGTCATCATTCCGAGTCTCACACACCATCGACTCTAATGACATTTGCTTCCGCATGCTAATTTCCCTCCCAACCTTTACCAGCGCTTCAACTTCACTTCGCATATCTGGACTCGGATATATTCCATCAGCGCAAATCTCAAGTCCAACGATCTCTCCACTCTTGTACCCTCTCGCAACTTGCGCTCTCTGCTGCGCAAGCTCAAATCGCGTTCCTAGTTCTCCACTCACGCAATTACGCATCCTTCCACTTTGCCTCAGAGCCACTAAATCTAACGAATTCGCTGGTGATGGCGAGGCCATCCTGCTACTCCTCAGCGGGCTCCTCCCCTCTTCCTTTCGTCGAAGATAGGAAGTATACAAGACTTCTCCCACTTCGTCAGCATCATCATCTCCCTCCACTAGTGACAGCCCTTCTTCCTCTCTGAAGCTACACTCTCGACTGGAGCCTACTTCAGGCAACCTCCCAGAGACGGAGCTCACCTCACCCGAATGTCGTGCATGACAGCCCCTCGCACGACCCCGAAATGCGAAGCTCTCTGTCGTGGTGGTCATAAAGTCTGGAAGCGCACCGCCGCTGAAATATGAAGGCAACGGACTAGAGCTCGGCAGAGGGCCACTGTAATAAGACCTTGGCACACCTTGCCGCGCAGCGGGCAGCGGCCCACTGTAGCAATTGGACTGATCCAGAGGCGCCGGACTGGATCCGTAGAGACAAAACGTGCTTGTTTTCTCGCTCCGAGACTCGGACCGCGGCAGCCACGGCGACTGCGGCCTGCTTGTCTCATACTCACTCAACTGCGCCGGCGAGAAGCTCCGGAGGTGGTAGTCGCGACGGCAAGGCGAAGTGGCTGGAATTTGCAACATGCCATCCTCTTCAGAAAACGACGCCATTGCAATACAGCTCGCTCATCAACAACACTCTCAACCTTCTCATTCTTGAGCAATCACCCAACAAAATTTCCAACCAATGGCGCTCAACTATAAAATCTGAATGCTCCACTACGTTCCCTCCCCCTGCGTAGCCATCCCAATCAACTCCTCAACCCCGTGATAAAACAAAAGCGTACTACCTCCTCGCTAGCTGTAATGAGCCAACACAGATCACTTCTAACTCATTTTTTGAACCAGCATTGAATGTGCACCGCAGTACTCCTCCGTCCTTGCTCTGTCAAGCTGTCGGTCCTCTGAAGTATAAACACCAGCTCATCATGAAGGCAACGACCCACACAAAAGAGCTTCCCCTCAGACGACTTCCTGCAACCAAACCGGCACTCCAGAGGACAATACTCTGAGCTCCACCAGTCTTGCCAGAGACGCCAACCCGGCTGGCAGGTTCGTCTGAGCTCCTGTAAGACCAGTGACTCGAGTTGGGGAAGTGGCCAACTAGCGTGGCAATGGGCACAGTGCTAGCAATGGGGCTGGGGCTGGGGCTGGGGCTTGGGCTGGGGCTCCGAGGGATCCGATCGACGCACTCCTTGTTAGATACTCCTAGACAGTTAGGCGACTGGGGCTGGAGAGCGCCGAGAAAAGGGCATGTATGTAGAGAAGGTGCAGGGCTTATATGGTGGGATGGGATGGGATGGGGCGCAGCGCAGCTCTCTGGCAGCCCCAAAAGGTGGTGGAAGCGCAATTGGCAGACTGGCTGGTAATAGCATGGTGACTTGGGGCCCGGCTTTATATTTTTACTCCCCTTGCGCCTTGCCTGGTCCTTGTCCAGTGCAAAAGTAACAGTGCGGTGTTTCCACGCCTTTTTGACATTCGTGCGTAAGTAACAGTGCAGTATTAATGGCAGCCCTAGAATACTATTTCATCGTCGGCTCATTATTCTTTTCATTTGGTGCTGTATGGGGTGCTACTAGGCCTACCTTACTGTATACAGTATTATGGCCCAGGGGGCCTTTGGTGATGGCCCATGGGATCATTGGATTGGGATGGGAGGGGCGTGTCAACAGTGGCGGAGGACTTGGTTATAAGTTAGTGTGCCGTTGGAAAGAGGTGCTGAAATGAGTCTTCATCAAGCGGGAGGGTCAGTTTCTTCTTTTTCTTTTTCTTGTTTCCTCATTTTATTTTATTTTTTCTCAACAAAAAGGCTATATGGCCCAATGCTTAAAAGTAAAAACACAACCCGCCCAATCAGGGCAGGCTTAAGTCAGGAGGAATGGGAGAGAACTAGGGTCAGTTTCTATGAAGTTTTTCGCATATTATTGAGTTTAAGAATTATCCAACTTGCTAACATGCAATTTGGTTTTTCTTTCTAACACAAAACATAGCTTTGTAGGACTGAATCACTCTTTTAATATAATTTACAGAGGGTCCAGACTCCATACAGACTCCAGAGTCTCTCTCTTCGTGCAGTTTTGCTGAATGCCCAGCAGCTCATGCATGTCAGTGTTAATTGCAAAGAATTAGGGGTTCGATTGGAAGGCATGTCAGATTAATGTAAAGAGATCAAAATTACAAAAGAATCGCCACCATTGAAACATCCTGAAGCCGAAGTTATGGGTAGTGGCCTGTAGTTCTTCATAATTCTTGGCACTCGCATGCAACCGATGCATGTAAATCAGCTTTACGTTTCTTTTTCTTTTTTTTCTTTTTTTTTTTTTTGACGCAAATGGTGACTTTATTCCACAGCCAGTAACCAAAAAATAAAACACCGCAGCACAACCTAGCAAGCAACCCACTCGCTGGCAACCAACAACCAACCAATACCTAGTACCTATTTTTTAAGTTTTTCATAAACCTGTAATCACCTCAGAGAGACGCTCCATGTAACAAGCTAAAGTAAGGTAGACGACCTGTTTCCGATCAGGCCCCCAATAACGCAGTATAGGCCGACCTATTTCCAACCATAGGCTCGCATTATTTTTGTATTCATTTGTAAATGGCGACATAGTATAAAGTTCACAAGTGTTCAATTCCAATTGGAGGAAAGTTTGACTTTTGGATATCATTTGTTCTTGATATCAAGTAGCACC
Organism: Ceratodon purpureus; assembly: GCA_014871385.1. NCBI lineage: Eukaryota > Viridiplantae > Streptophyta > Bryopsida > Pseudoditrichales > Ditrichaceae > Ceratodon > Ceratodon purpureus. The sequence continues at coordinate 169,145 of CM026433.1, read as the reverse complement.
AGTATTGGAATGTAGTTTTTCAGTTCTTGGAAATAGATCAGCCTATATAACAAGAATGGGTTGGAGAGAATCTTCACTTTGAAAATTCATAGTAAATTCAATATTGCTCCAAAGTTTGTTCAAAAATATATGATCTTCCTCAAATCTATTTCCCTATGCTCCAAAATTATTTGTGTGTTTGATACTTCACTGGAAGTATGCTGAATTGCTTAAGGTGATCAGAAACAGGTCGTCTACCTTACACAGAGAAACTAAGGAAGAAAACGCCCCGTTGGAGGGCGAACATAATTCCAGACTGGGCCCGCTTCGCTTGGGGTGAAGAAGATGCCTGCATGGTTTCAGGTAGTCACAAAGGCTTTTGTGGCGTTGGTGATGTCCATGGGGTTGTTTTCTTGAGCCCAATCGATCCTCGCCCGTGATACCCGGACAATATCTAATATCGCATCCCAAACCGACCTTCCGAGGAGTTCCCTGGGCCAGCTAGTTTACTGGAAAACCCGGTGGTTGCGTTGAATCCAGAGCGTCCAAAGCGTGATACCACGGAGGAGAGACCAGGTTGGGTTAACCCCTAAAAATCCAGGAAAGCCGAAATGGGTTTTTGCTATTTTGGGCAGCCACGATGAGGGGGTTAAAATTCATGTTTTTGCCTAAGACTTTTACTGGATACTCCCTATACTGCAAAGTGTATGTGGTAAAATTTTCAAAGCCAAATTCCAATTTTAAGACCTTCATCTAGAAATTTTAGGTTTCAAGTCCAAAACGGGCAGCTTAAAATTAGGTTTTTTTTAATTTTTTTTTCTTGAAATATTTTCATAACCAAACCACCACTCAAATTCCAAAGAGACCCAAGTCAAAAAATAAACCAATTTTACAAGGGCAGCCTCCAAAAATTACAATGACAAGCTGCAAGTTTTTGAATTATTTCTTTCAAAATTCGTCAAAATTTGAGATTTTGAAATTTTTCAAAAATAATTGCGCCTAAAAATAAAAAATGTATAAAGGCACCTAACCACTGTTTAGATTTTTCTAAAACCAAGTATACATAACGTCATACATGTTTTACGATATCAACGTTTTTAGACCCGCTTCTAGAAAATAATTTTTATGAAGGTCCTAAAAAAGGAATAAGTCTCTAAAATTTTGCATGGAGGTACCCAACTTGATTACCTACATGGAAAAAAATATGAGCAAAATTTTTGGGATAATGAACATCAAGTCCCCATTTTCACCATTTACCCTATGTCGTTCGGTTTATACCGAAAAAATGTTTTGCTGCAACTTTAAACATTATAATCTCACAAATGGTAAACATCCAACACTTGAAAATTTCAACAGTACTTCTAACAAGGGTGAAGTTCAAGATCTTACGGTTAGATGTCTAAAAAAAGGAAACAAAACTGGTCCAAACCGTCATTCCCACAAAGCGGTCAAAAATGACAGTTTTGGAACTTGGAGCTTCAAAAAACGGCTGGATTTTTAGGGGTTAAACGGGAGGAGATTGTCTGGGAGGGAAACACCCAATATGCATTGATCCCAGGTAAGTCGACGCTATGGCATGGAATCCACAGGGGTCTGAGCAATGGTATACAGTATCATGGTGACGAAGTCCCAGGCTCGGCATGCGGCAAGACAGTCGAATAAACAGTGGGCAATAGTTTTCGGGATGCCAAGGTCACAGCCGATGCAGGCAGCTGAGAGATGGGGGAAGGCTTGATGACGCCAGTGGTTAACCGCAATTGCCCTATGGTACACACTCCAAAGGAATGCAGCCTCTTTGCGGGTTTGTAGTGGCATCCATACATCCTTCCAGTCCGGGGCAAATTGGGCCTGAACAAAGCCCTGCCACTTCTCCCCGATTGGAACCAAGAGGCTGGCACGGGGGTTCAATAGAGTACGACCTTTCTTGGCGATGTAGTCATAAATTGTATCCTCTCGAGCCCAAAACCATCGGCCTGGATCGAATGTTAACCTCGCAAGGGGAGCCAGATACTGCAATTTGCGGCTTGCAGACGCTCGAGACGAGCGAAGCCCGGGAATAACTCTCACGCAAATCAACCGACCTCTAAGCTCCTGATTATTAGGTGAGTGGCCGGTGACTGAGATGAGGCTCCGGGAATGGGAACCAACCACATAGCAGGGATGTTGAGCGGGAATGACATGGTTCATCGGAGTCTAGGAGATGCACGGGCAGAATTCCTTGGTAGCCTGCAGCAGTAACACCGGATCGACATGGAGCTCATCGACAAACACTCCGAGCCAATCAAAAGGTTGGGCGAGGCCCTGAGTGGTGGCATAGAGGTCAGCCCACTCCCGTGGAACTGCTGCTAGATACTGGTCGATGAGAGGCCGTTCACCATCGAGAAGACCGTAGCTTCGTTGAAGAGTTGGCCAGGGGCGCGGCGTCATACTATGAGGCTCCCACAAGTCTCGTAAGCTAAGCAGTCCCTTGTGGGCGAGGACGCGTGCTCGGGTTGGAGGAAAACCAAAATTCACACCCACGTATCTGGTGGTCCACCACAGACTAGTGTTGAGGACGTCATTTGCATTCTTTGGCGAGGAAGCTTCAATGCGAGGGCTGAGACGTCGCCATGCTTGAACCATCTGGTTCCTGAGAGGGGAGCCTCGCGGTGCTGAAAACCACGGCAACAGAGTCCAGTGAAGACTGCAGGGCCAACGGCCTGTCTCCGGGGGCTGGATCTTGCCCATGCGATGCCGGAGGAGGATGCAGAGGGGAGCGTTGCCTGAGATCATTGCTTTGAGAATCCACTTGTTGGTAAGAGAGGTGAGGGCTTCGTGTGGGTCAATGATTCCCAGACCTCCCACATCCTTCCCACCCCAGCAATCCGACCAGCGGACCCTGGCCCGGGCAGGTTCCGCAGTATCAGCCCATAAGAAGTTACGGACAGATGCTCGGATGGAGGATAAAATAGTCTTCAAACCACCCCAAAGACTCAGAAAGTACCACAGAGTGCTGAGGAGTACGGAGTTCGCTACTACCGCCCGGGCAGCTAATGACAGATGTACGGACGCCTAATATCTAAGTTTTCTCGTGATCTTGTTAGCAAGGAAAGCGTCAACATCAGTGGTCGCCAAGGTAATGCCAAAAGGCGTGCCAAGCAATCGGGAGAGTGAGCCTGACGCCCCAATCGCACAGCCAAATAGTGCCAGCCATTGAGGTGGATCCCCGGGTCCAAACCAATATATAGCACATTTACTTCGGTTAATCTGCAGGCATGTAGCTAAACCGAACTCTTCCAGCAAGGTGGACACTGTCTGTAGGTAGCGTTCGGTGCCACGAATCGAGTATGTCGTGTCATCGGCAAACTGGGCAAGCACCTATTGCGTGGACGCATCGGAAAGAAGGATACCACGTAAGGCTCCAGAAGCGATGGCAGATTCAGTGACGGTGGCGAGCGCCTCAGCCACCAGAAGAAATAAGTAGGGCGCTACCGGGAAGCCTTGCCGTACCCCGCGCTTGATCGAAAAGTCAGACAAACAGAGTCCATTAATCGACACCGCCGTAGATGCCTCCTAAAGGAGCATGCGGATCAAAGTGAAAAACGCGTCGAAGAGACCCATCTTAGTTATAGCAGAGAACAAGAAGCTCCAATTCACCGAGTCGTAAGCCTTGCAAAAATCAAGTTTTAGCATGATTAAGGGCTGGTTAGTCTCTTTGGCCCATGCTATGGTCTCATGCTGGACAAGTACCGAGTCTGGAGGGGAGAAACGCCGACTGGTTGTCACTGATGACTTCCGGGAGAACGGAATGTAACCAAAGTTGGATGGTCTTCGCCAGTATTTTTACGCCGTATTTAATAATGCTATAGGACGCCAATTGTGGATGTACTCGAAGTCCCGTCTTAAGGGAGGAGAATAACCAACCCTCGATTTATCCAAGGGGGCAGACGGCCGTGGGCAATGGCGGTTGTGAGCATGTCCGTGAACTCACGACCTATCACATCCTAGAATTTAACCTAAAATTCAGTTAAGACGCCATCCGGTCACGGGCTTTTGCCCTTGGACATTGTATCCAATGCATTGCGCAGCTCGGTGATGTCAGGAGGGCGCCTCAGGGCTTCAAGGTGCGGAGCCCGAAAACGATTTGTAAAGGAGCTTGGCAACAGGTCCAGGAGGACGGATTGAGCGTGACTCTATTCAGAGGAGGGGGTGTTGGACGCGCATAGTTCCGTATAATAGGCAAGTGCCCAGGCTTCGATCTCAGCTTGATAAGTGAGGCGTTGGCCATTGGCATCATGAAGCGCCGTGATCCGTGCGGTGGCACCCTGTTCGCGCACAGCCCAAAAGAATTCCCGACTAACTTGGTCGCCACGGTGTTTCCACCTAATGCGAGAGCGTGCACGGCGCCCGGCCAGTTTCTGTTCCTGTAGATCCACCATGCGTGTGCGACATTCTCCTCTATGCTGCATGAGGGTGGCATCATCCGGAGCTGCTTGGGCAACGCCATGAGCTCGAAGAAGAGCAGCCTTTTGGCGACAAAAGCCCCGGTAAAATTGAGTCACCTTTTTGAGCTTGGCAAAAAATGTCAGGCCCTAAACTCTTCCAACCAGTATGCACTCATCTTCCACCGGGATGGACGAGGTGGCTGGACCGCAAGTTGAAGGAAAGCTAAGACCGCGTGATGGTCTGATCGGGGAAAATCACCCTGATTGCAGTACCGTAGTAGCACTCGGCTCGGAGCGTGGGCCGATGCAGCAAAGAGGTATAGGCGGTCTAAACGGGCGAGAGCCTGAGCGGATCCCTGGCGATTATTATCCCAAGAAAATGGGAAACTCCTAGCAGTTCTCGGAGGGTCGTCGACGTTAAGTGCCGACTTGAGGGCATCAAACAGGAGGCGTTCCCGGAGAGGGACAGTTGCACTACCCTGTCGAGTCTTATCCACACAAGCTTCCACCATATTGAAGTCGCCGAGGAGTATCCAGCGACAATTATGCGACAGTTCCTGGACCAAGGTTTCCCAAAGAACGCATCTCAAAAGAGAGTCCTTTGGGGCGTAGATGTTGACCACCCCAACATCCCCCCCTGGTAAGCCCTGGAGGATAATCCAGTGAGCACGGTTGGCTAAAATGGTGCCCTCGGCTTTCACTTGGCAAGCCTACTTGGGATGGAGCAGAGTCATAAGACCGCCACAGCCTGCGCCAGTATCAGTATCGTCATAGCCATAGCCGACGGTAGCTTCGCCACCGTAGCAGGGGGCGTGGCTCCACAGCCGGTGACCCACTTGCGCCAAAACATGTCCCCTCAGCTATGCTCTTGTAGCACCACGATATCCGGAGAAGGTTGACAGTTTTTGATGTAGCAACTGTAGAGTATCTACGGCAGCGGGCTCATTTGAGCCGCGGACATTGAGCGAAAGGAGGTGTACTTTCACGATCTTCCAAAAGGAGATCCGGCGGCTCTAGCGCTATGGGTATTGGGCTTATGAAAACCCCAAACATCATAAGGGGGAGGCGAGGGAACCGGCGGAGAAGTGTGGAGCACTGGCGCCGGGCTGCGACCCTAAGGCTACGGAGGGAGGAGGGTTCAGCGGAGCCAGGAGCTTGAGGAGCGCCCATGCCCGGGGCCAGGGGTGGGCCGGAGAATCGAGTGAATAGTACCCGCAGAGGACCACTAATTGGAGGAAGACTACTGCTGGCGGGCGGAGGCGCCGGTTGCAGCTCTAGGCCTGTCTCTGGGCGGATAGGGGACGATGACCTCGACGGGAGGGAGGGGCGCGCATCTTCAAAGTGTTCCCAGTCCGTCTATGATGCACTAGCCTCCGGATGGGGCTCAGGACTGACCGGGGCCACTACCCTAGGACAAGCATTGGCCTGGGCCGGAGAAGGCCGCAATATGCTGGGAAGAGCCGAGGGAGGGGAGGAAGGAACATGGGGAAGGGCCAAGGCCTGGGAAGGCCCCATTAGGGGAAGTTTGGGGTCTCCAACGGGCCTTTTCCAGGTTTTCCGTGCCTGAATTTTTGCCATGCCCGTGCACTTTACCTGCTGGCACCAACTGTGCCAGCAGGTCGCCAAATGCTGCCAGCAGTGCCAGCAGTTGGCATTTGGGGGGTCCAACCAATCGCTTCCCTTCCCCACCCCACCCCACCCCACCCCCCCATTGGACAATACAAGCAGTAATGACACTGTCACCGACCGTGTGCCCACTGCTGTCACCCCATTGGACAGTACCGGATCCTATTGTCAGCAGATCCTGTTGTCAGCGAATCCTGCTGTCAGCGGGGCGAATTTTGTTGTCAGCGGGCAGGATATCGACCAATGAGATTTCGAAGAGAAGTGTCAGCGGGCAGGAAGCTCACCTAATCCGGGCTGTCTTACAAGGCCCGTTGGAGACCTGATTTTTCCCCTAATGTTCCTGATCGAATAGAGGTGGAGAATTCATTGGGGAGTTGCGCTGGGAGGACGAGGCACTGGCCGGATGCTGCTCATGTAAGATCGGGCTCGGTGTGGTTATACCCAACCGGCTAAGGGCTTGTAGGCCCGAATCCCTACAGGCCGAATCTAGTATGGAGGCTGCCTGCGAAGTAACACCCTCATCAGCTGAATCCACATCCATAGCTTGGGCATCGTCCACGCCACCATGAAGGACGGAAGAATCTGTCGCATGGTGAAGGGCCTAGGTGATAGAAGGGGACGAGGTCCGGTGCCGATAGGACTCTTTGGTTCTATAAACCTTCTCCCAACCATTCCACTCGTATTCCGGCGTGACTCGCGACTCACCATTGGAATAATGATCTCCGCTCCTGTCTGTATCATTCAGCGGGTCATTTGGATCCAGGTAATGGTCGCTAGGTTCAGCCATGACCGCGTCCTGAGCACCAGCGGCAGCACTAATGGCGGTTTGGGAGGGGGTCGGGAGAAGCGAAGGTTTGGGAGGGGGATGCAAAACCGGATGTGGGACCTTTGGAAAGATATCCCAGCGCGAGGGCCTCCCTCGAGCAGTCATGTGTATGCCCACACTCATAGAAGCTCGGGGTTGTGGTCCATGAGCAAGCTCCGAAGTCTTCAGGGCCAATGGTTCCCCTTGAGGAGCGGTGGGTTCTGAGGAATGGAGAGGCCTCTTGCGTGGCGGCTGGGAGAGAGGCGGAAGGGGACAGCTCGGAGATTGAAACCCGGGAATAGGCGGGACATCGAAGAGAGACGGCCTGCGCCGAGGGCGTTGAACCAGCGTGAATCCATCCACGTCTTGGCTAGGACCTGTTCGGAGCTGAGGAGAGGGGCGGGACGAACCAAGTCGTCTCCGGGCTCGCTGGTGCGGAGAAAACCGTCGCTGCTCTTGCCTCTGAGTCTGCTCCCAGTCTATGGTGGAAGCTGGGTGACACGAAGCAGGTGGCGGGACCGGTTGGTGTAGGTGGCGACGCGTGGGACGGTAGCCATGGCTGTCAGGCTGGCGGCGCTGGCTGATTGTCTCCTCTTTGGTGCGATCACACGAATGCGTAGGGTGATGATGATAGCCACAGGTCGAACAATTTAATTCAACCGCTGCATAATGGACCAGGATTGTGGCACTGCCCCCCGCGGCACTAAACCCCACCACTATGGACAGCCAGCCTCCGCTTAGGTTGATGCTGACACAAAATTCCACAACGGAGTCGAACTCCTCGCTACGTCGTTCGGCAAGGACCGGGCCAAGCCGGGATGCGACAACATGAGCCAGCTTTTGGTATTCAAGCGGGAGTTTGGGAAAAGAGACCCACATAGGCCAAACCAACGCCAGCGGCAACCATGGATTAAAACCTTGGCGCCAGGGCTGGTACAGAACTGTGCCCCTAGAAAGCCTATTAAAACCCTGAGCCCAGAGGCGATTGGTGGTTACCTGCCCATCCGTCCGGATATACGCAAAGAATCTTTCCACCCGGCGGTGGAAATTGACGGTGCCTGGAGCTGCAAGAGATTGCAGCAAATCCCACCATGCATCCGTGGACGAGTCCTGTAAATCCCCCTCTACTACGCAGGCAAGAACCACATGGGCGGAGAGAAAGGGTAGCTCCTGGGCCACTCTAGCTTAGTCATCGGCGCTCAACGTGAAGAGGACAGTTCCATGAACTAGTAATCCCTGAAAATTGCGAAAAGTCCCACGAGGTAGCGATTCACCGTGAACCTGGACAAAAGGGTGAACAGGGCCACAGTCAAAATGGGCTCGAGTGAGGGCAGCGCGCACCAAGGACAGTCCCGAGTCCTAAACGGGTGTGCCAGCAAGAGAGTTGGAGCGCGTAGGCCGTGTCAGGATGTCGCGGTAACTCGAGCGCCTGGGTGCCATAATGACGAAACCCTAAAGCTAACTTCTACAGTACTAGGTAATATTGCCCAGAAAAACTATCCTCAAGACCGCAACGAGGAGGGGAGGCTCATCTCCGGCCAAGGGGCTAAGAGCTCAAGCACAGCGACGCTGCCATAGCGGCGGAGCTCCGGCGTCCGCCATCGCCAACCTTCCGTCTCTAATCAGCTTTACATTTCAATTTGTCAGATAATTCCATGCAGAAAATGGATTTTACACTTGGCTAACTACAATTTGGTCATTCCAGAAATCCATCACTACATCATCACTGCCAAGGGGTAAAACCGCTGAGCATCGTGGAATTATAAACGCACTTCATCTTGCAATCGAATCGAAATTCGTAAAAGAAATTACAGGTATTTCACCATAGTGTTCCCCCACCCCGGTGATAAGTAGACATTCATGGCATGAAGAAATTGTATAATTTACCACAGAGCGGGCAGGTCAATTCCAGGTTAAAACTTGAAGCTCTAGTCAAGAGTATTTCTAAGTAAATTCTAACCGTAAAATGAATACAGTACATGCGAACTGTTTGTACAGCCGACCAGGCTATTTGGGCAATTGTTTTTTCATTATTTTGGAAACAAAACGAGTGGAGAACCCCAATGCAAATAACACATTAATTGTTGATTGGCTTGTTGATCCTGCTTCGATGGAATGACTGCTTCGATCATGTTTATTCTTCGATCGACATCCGAGGCAATGCCACTTGTGATGTGTAGGCTACTACGAAAATGCTACGCCGATCATTCGATATGTTGAAATATAGAAGCAATTTGAACCCAATATCACAATCATGGCCCATAGATGCCAGAACGACAGCCTATACCTGAGAATTAGTTGCAGAAACATACAGTATTCTATGGTGCACCGGGATGCATCCCTTGCTAAAACAGAACTTCGCTTCGACCAGACCTCGGAAATACAGGTGCGCTGCTCAGATCACATTTTTGGAGGCGCTGGAATAATGTCACATTATATGCAAAATATAACTGATATTTCATAGGAGTATAATATTACATTTATGGCTTTAGGGTCATAAGCATGCTTCAAATGTGTATTTATGGGAATGGTATTTCAGGTATGGTGTGGTGTACTCCTCCGCAGTCTGCAGGTGGCTGCATGATGGCTCTACAATATTGTATCATTTTTCATTAGAACATAATTAAGTTCTCCTTTTCCAAACAAAATAATGCAATTCAACCCTTGTGCATTGAATATCCTTGTCCTGTGCAAATCACTTTAATATCTAAAGAGACGTGTCGTGGGGAACTGTACCGTAAAACCAACTTTTACAACGGTCACGGTTGCAGAAAGGGGAGGTAGAATGACGTTGTAGTAAGTCAGAGTTGGCAATTGGCACGGGGGTGAGATTCTGAGTTGCAGTTGAAGTAAGTTAACTTTAATTCAGACAAAAGAATTTTGGCCTGTTTGCACAGGCCCGGACTCCCATATGCTATATATAAGTGCAGGCAGAGCCAATCAACGTTGACTTGAAGGACAGTACTTTTGGCTAATGGTGCCACCTACACAAATTGAGTTAATAGTATTATGACTTTTTATGTGAAGTAATCAATTTGTAACCTTTTACGTTTATAATTTTTGTTCCACTTGGATAGTGTCAATGTCTTCACTCTTCAAAAAATTATTCGGCCAGGTAAGTTCTCTTGCCTTGGCTTTGCGACGGTGTTCTTTTTCTTTTTAATGCAATGGAAATCCACCATTTGACTCCAAAAAAAAAAAAAAATGTCTTCACTCTTCGTAAAAATATTCATTGATAGCGAAAATTTAGCTGAGCAAATAGTTGCTGTGAATGTGAGACAAATGTAGTGTACCTTCGAGGTTCCATGTGGCAAGCAAGGAGCAGTACAAGGGACGGAGATGAATTCCACCATCAAAGAGGAATGACAAATTCCGGAAAAACCAAACTAGGAAAAAGGGAGCACCTTCACCCAGTGGTTATCCTGAATTATCTCATGATGGCTAAAAGATTTCATTCTTCCAATGAGACGAAGGTAAATGAATTTTAACATTTACTTTGAGTGAGTTATCTCAAAAGCAAAATTGAGGAGAGTAAAATTTTGTGCAACTGGCTACCATATTCTATCCATGTGAGGATTTCTGCATGGGTTTTGCATATTGTCCAAGAGCAAAGAGACAAGCACTGCAATATTGAATGGTCAGCCAAGCACGTTATATTGCAAGACAAACAGATTTTCTTGCTACTGACAGTGGGAGTTTGTTCTATGAAATACACTCCTCACATTGACAAGAATGTCACATGTTTTGGACAATATCTGAGTACATAGCACTAAGTTGCCCATACTAGGAGTAATTCTCAGTAGTGGCACATTATATGGAAATTATATACTTAACCAAACTCTCATTTCTAATGTGCAAAAATCTTTATTTTCTTGGATTTTGATATTCATACCTTAGATGCTAAACAAAGGAGAAATTGCAGCCTCACATCTGTAGAGCGCATCTAACTAAGACATGCCAGAAGTATGGAGTTTTTACTTGTCAGCCTCCATCTCATCACCACCTGTGGAGGACCTCACTCAGCACTTTGGCAGGACATCCCCACGCTGGGACTTACCAAGTGCTACGAGCGTTTTTTGGAGGGGCAGGGTTGATGAGCCCTTAGTTTTTGGTTTTTTATTTTAAAATTCCCAAGAGGGCCTCTTTAGAGTAATTTGGAGCCGCAGGCCCCATTTTCGAATTCAAAATTACCAAAAATGGCCTTGGGGGGGTCCAAATTGAAAATTTCAGGATTTTGGAAGAAAAAAGCCAACCAATGGGAGTGGCTCCTAAAAATGCTCGTAGCACTAGGTAAGTCCCAGCGTGGGGATGTGTTGTTCACGCCCTCACTCAGGAACTCAGCAATACAATAAGGTTGGAGGCTGAGAAATCAACAACCACCTATCATCCTTCATAATCTAATATCTCCATTTTTACCTCACCTATTTTTTTTTCTGCATTTGATTGAACTTCAGTGACTCTGATGCCAACAACCACCACTCCATTCCAACTATGATTTTAGAATATTGTTTGATGGTTTTGCTTGTAGGTGGTGAACAAATTTGAAGCTGTGATTGCATAAGGTAGAGGGCCCTTGAATCGTCCCCCTGTTTCCAAAACCGATCAGGCTAAAATGTACCTGATTTGTACATTTTAGCCTGATCGGTTTTGGAAACAGGGGGACGGTTCCAGGGCCCTCTACCTTAGTTGCCTACCATGGGATTTGTAGTTGATTGTTTCTTCATTAACCCTTAATCCCAAAGTGACATGAGATATCTAGGGTCCGAAAACATCATTGCTTTAGAAGCTATACAAACCTAAATTTCTACAAGTTATATAAATCTCAACCATACAATCTTGTGGCTAACATGTTGTAGATGCCATGAATCAAATTTGGAGTCATTTGACCGTTTAGATCAAAACATTATAATGTTTTAGTGTTGAAAATAAATGCTGAAATTTTTCTCAAAACACATTTGGAGATGAAATTTGATTTCTAAACCTACTTAAATGAAAAAAAATTATACTACAAAGTGATTCAAAAATAGTATACAAACACATTGGTGAAAAAAATAAATAAATTAAATTGATTCATGGTATCTAGAAAACAGCTTTGAAATGCTAGAAAATAGTGAGGAAAACTGCCAAAAACACATCTAGGGCTGAACCTCTCTCCACTAGAATGCTTCTCAGTCACTCAATACTTCTTGGATTGGCATGAAATTTTAACCACACAAACTAGACTTGTAGGCACAACTTTCCCAACAGGTTTTATTGAAAACGGACTTTGTACATAGAAGATATAAGCCACCAAAGTTCAATGTACTCCAAAAATGACAGGGTTTAGAACTTCGAATTGCTCCCAAACATTCAAAACAACTTGAATTGATATGAAAATTTTACCACAATAACTAGACTTCAAGAAAAACAAAAAATATATAAATAAATTCATTGAACAAGTCATTAATGAAGAAGATACAAGTCCCTGAAGTTGCAGCCCTAAAATGCAATTTTGTGATTTTTTGCAAAGTTGTGCTCTTTGATTGGCTACTAAAGAAGCAATAAGTCTTTTGATTGATCTAAAAATTTAACCACATAAACTAGAAGAATAAGTGCAACTTCCCCAACAAGTTTCATTGGATTTGAACCTTAGATGAAGAAGTTATAGTAGACTTAAAATTGTATGAGGACACTTTTTGTTCCCCGTGACACTTTGGGGTTGAAGGACATATGCTTTCCTGATACCACATCCAAAATCTCTTTTAAACTCCATTTCAAGCATGATTCTATTTTTAATTTCATTTCGCTCTATTCTAAGAAAGTATAGATCTCTTTAAGGTGCTCAGTTTGGCATTCTAAAAATCCCTTCTCTTAGTATAATGGAGTGTAAATTATGAGCAAGATCTCTCAAAATAAACCCCAGCCCCTCGGGCTGGATTTGACATTTATGGGTTAACAACAATGTAGCTATGTGTTTGTTTACGGGAGGAGAATGGTGTGGAAGTGTAGAATGGCAATGGAAGTCTTTGTAAGTGAGTGGATTCTTGAGGCAATTCTTGGGGTTTAGCTCAAATGAGGCGTCTGTTGTGTTAAAGGTAAGAAGGGAGTTCTTACCTTGGTCTTGCCTCGCAGAATGTAGTCCATGCTTTGGTGAAGTTTGGGATAGCCACAATTCTTACATTTTAATATTGTATTCTAATAAGTTGTTGTAACACTTTTCTTCTCCATCTGATATATTCTAAGTTTAGTCTTTTCATACGTACATTAACCTTCACAATGGATTGTAATATGTACACTCGGGTACTGACTGTTAAAGAATTTCTCCTTGGAGGGAGTTTTTCTAAAAACTTTGAAAATTCATTGTGAACTTAAAAATGATAGATCGTTTAAACCGTAAAGTGTGTTGGAACTATATCAAAGTGTAATACAATATTGTGATAAAATATTAGTTCCTTTTTGTAATATCATTCAACATAATACAATTATTTTATACACTATCTACCATTGACTACTCCTTTCTTTTGCTTCAATTACAATATATATTTCAAGCAAATTTGAAATGAGCTTCCAAAGTTGTTCTTGGGATAATTGAGTGCAAAGTTGAATGATATCCAAAATTTCCGCTTTGGAATTCTTTAGTTTAAGCAATTTCTTATGAATTTTCAATCAAAACTGAAGGTAGAAAATAATCTTTTTTTGGACTTGGCAAGAATACTAGATGATTTTTAGCTATGCATGAGGTTTATTACTCTAATAGCCTCCAACCATCCTTCAAGACATTTTTAGTAGTGTGAAAGGCTTTCACACTATTTAAAAATATTACTAATTAGTAGGACTTATGAAGAAATTCCTCCAAGCCAAAAAATAAACAAGATAAAATTCAATTAAACCACAAATATGCGCATTGAAATAATTTAATTATATCTTGTTTATTGAAATTATACCACAAAAATTTGCAATTGAAATTTACATTGTAATTGAAGCAAAAGATAGGAGTTGTCAACGGTAGATGTTGTATAAATTAATTGTAATATGTTGAATGATATTACAAAAAGAAACTAATAACTTATCATTATATTGTAGTACACTCCGGTGTAATTCCAACACACTTTATGATTTTCAATTTGGATCATTTTTGAGTTTAAAATGAATTTTCAAAGTTTTTTGAAAAACACTTGTCATTGAGGAATTTGTTAACAGTTAGTTACCCAAGTGTACATTGAGCTTTCTTTTGGTTAATCTAAAGTTGTGATGTGTAGGATGAAATTCAAAGAAAATTAGACTCGGATTTTGTAGGATTCACAACAATTGATTCCTGAATTTATTACAAAGCTAGTTCCAATGTACCTTTGAGGTGTAAATGTGATTTTGAATTATAATTGTAAAGATTTTGAATCTATCCTTGTTGATACTTTTATTAAGTTGCAACTATTTATAAAAATAATAGAAGTTATTTACAGAATGAGATGATGGTTAAGTAAATTGATACATGTGATGTGATAAAGATAGATAGATAAAAACTCCGGACTCAAAATAGGGCCGGCGTGAATACAGTGTCTGTTCGTATGGTTAACCCCTAAAGCATCAACTCAACAGTTTTGGTATGATTTAGGGTCCGGTCAGGCTCCCTATGAGTCAAATTTTACCGGATGTGGCTGTAACTTTGGCACAGCATGGGAAATTGTCATATCTTTCTAACAAGACCAAATTTCACTTTCATCGGGCCCGTAGTTAAGAAATAAATCATGTTTAAAGATCAAAATTCAATTCAGGGCAGCTCGGGCAGGTTTGTGGCCGATGCAAGTGGTGTACCAAATCTATGACAATCTACAGTGACTTCCAAATGATCCTTTCTAAAATCGTTTTACAATTTTTTTTTTTTACAACCTGATTTTGAAAATCCAACTGTAGGATCTTGTTCAGAGCCATCAAATAAGTCGACTAATCGAATTTTGTTAATTTTGACCGTACGGATCTTGAGATATATTTAGTCAAAGTTCCAAGTTTTATAAAAACTGTCAAACAAATCTACAGTGATTGGGTCACCTTCATCACCCATTTTTCCTTCACCATTATCTCCTCCTAAACCACTATAAAATTCATATCTATTTCGGATTTGTTTATTTATTGGATTTTTTTTCCTCCACAATTTCTTTTCCATACAAATGCACGTATACACCGTTCGGATTTCAAAAAATAGATGATCTTCGTAGGCATTTGTAGTGTGGAAAAAGAGTCAGTGTATATGCATTTCATTTGACTCCCGTCACTAGAAATGTGGTTTTCCAATGCTTCTGTGTGTTGTATTGTCTTCAATTTTTTTGAGCATACTCCTAATCCACTTTAGTATCCAAAACTGAAGAGCCTCCAACCACAAGATCTCAAAAAATTGGTTGTTTTACTCTCCAAAGTGTGGCTTTCCCTGCCGGGCAGGACCAAAAAAAACTTTTCACTCAAGTTCAAACCTTACGGTCTTCCAAACGGTGAGGAGTTATAGTCTAAAATTTTGTGTACACATACATGTACAAGTTAGGTACTAGATCCTACGGTTAGATTTTTCTAATTACGTTTAAAATTTCATAATTCTACCTTGAACTAAAACAGGGCGGATTTGAGGCAGAATTTGGGATTTTATGGCCAAATGCTTTAGGGGTTAATGAACCAATGCCCACCAGACAAAAGGCCACTAATACCAAACTACTCACCCCTTTCGGGAATAGACACTACAGTAACCGATTAGTACCTCGCAGTAAACTAGAAAGAACTAAGAACTGAAACTAAAAAGCAAACTATTCGGTGGGGATGGGTTGGTTGTTTTCTAGCCTACGTTAGTGGAGCAAGATAGAGGCGGCATGGTGTATAGCGATAGTATTGATGTCTTTGAATGTGCGTGAAATGGTAAGTTCAAGTATGTTGAACTTGGTGTGAAGAGAAGCCATGGACGGGGCATGTGTGGTACCGCGGGCACCCGCAGTGATGACAAGGAGGGGTTCAACTGTCCAGCCTCGGGAGATGATTGATGTGACAAACAATCTAGAAGACACTAGTAGACCATCTAGGCTAAGTGCCATACCTAATTGACAAAATGTTTATATCTTGTGGATTGATGAGATTTGTTTTTATCTGCACTTTTAATGAACAAACATGTTTGTTGATTTTCTTAGTATATAATGGTTTAATTATTCTTGTGTTTTTACCTTGAATATGAATTATACATTACCTAATGGAAAGGAAAATTTAATCATTTTCTAATTGTGTGTTTAAATTATGAAAAACAGAAAAGTCTTTATAGAGCTTACATATGATACAAGTATTTCCTAGTGTGAGTGACATTCAAAACAAATCACAGATATAAAAGTATTGTTTTAAATAATCTTTGACTTTAGTGTAAATGGCTTTTAAGGAAACTTTTGCATTTTATTTTCATGAATAGGCGTTTGCAACATACAAATTTAGTTATTTTGGCAATTGTATAAAAATTGATTCCAATGTAAGTAACTTTTGTCTTACTCGAGTTCAATGTTTTTTTTATTATGAAGCAAATGAGGTAGAGTGCCAAAATCAGATCACAAAATTTATTTTTACAATTTGTATAAGGCACATTTGTAGAAGCTGAGTTTAGAAGTCAAGAAAATTAATTATGCTGCTAACATTGCTGTGCAATACTTCATACCCAACTATGGTGAAGGGCCTTGAGGCCTCGTTGTACGGGTACCAAAAAAGACCTAGGGGGATTGACATGTTGATTGTCTTAACCCCTAAAGGTCCTTGATGTTTTTGGAGCCAACACTGCCAAAAACATACCCCTCCTAATACAAACCAACTTATTTATAAATTTAGATATCAAATTGTATATTTAACTGTAGGATCTTGTAATTGATTTATTTGAAAAGGTGAATAGCAATTTTGAGAACAATCCACCGTACAGATTGCAAGATTATAACGTTGAAAGTCACTGCAGAAGTTTTTTTTGACACTGCCCCGTGAGTATTCCAAAGTTTTGATGCCCAAAAACTATACTTTGCAAACACATTTGGTCTATGAGGGATCATCAATTACTTTAGGTATGAAAGTTGGGTATAACTCTGGTGCAAATGTGTCTCAAACGACTTGAGAGTTGCGACGCTCAGATCCCTCTCTGTCGTCCTATGCATTCCCACCAGTTAATGAGTAACTCGAACGAATCACAGCGTTGAAACCCTGGTTGCGGGTGCATCAGTCAAGGCTCGCAGAGTTTGGGGGACTGACAGCGACCACTTCGACGTATACCCGCCGCAGGCCACGAGGCGCCTCGATTGACGCACCCAGCGTCGTTTCCTCCCTCACCAACACCCTCGAATCCTCCCCAATCTCCACTAGTGTAAGCTCGCAAAGTTAAAGCCTCATACGGGCTTGGAAAGGCAAAAAAATCCTTGATTTTGTGAAAGGAGGTATGCTGAAATTGCCTTACATTCTCCAAAATTAAAACTATCTACAGGGTAATCTAAAAATGTCCAATTGAAAATCTGAACAGTTATCTTAAGGTCATTGAGGAAAAAAACCAAGTAGATTTCAAATTTCTAGAATTTTTTGAAGTGTAAATTGTATATTTCTCTTTTATTTCAAAGGGCATTTTTGGTATGAGGGGGTCTTGTGGATGGACCCCTGCCACATCATAGATATTGGATGAAATTCATCAAGTTTGGATGAAAAATAAAGATGGGATAAAATAGTTTATATGGATGAAAACCAAGCTCTGGATGATAACTATCATTTGGGTGAAAAAAATTAGCAACCTCTTAGTTAAAAACGGTTAGTGAGAAGAAAATTTTGTATTGAATGAAAACCATCATAAATGTCTATGGATGAAAAAATATTTGGCCTATTAGTTTGCAAGTGCCCACCCTTTGAAAATTTGTCTTGCCACTTTCTGCCCAATTGAAGGACGGGCAACTTGGGCAGAAAATGGGAGGTTTCCATTGGTTATTGGCTGCCCAGATTCTTCAAATTCATAACTTTTGCATCGTAACTCCAAATTCTTTGAAATTTGCGCCATTGGAAAGCTATCGTTGAGAGCTACATGGTGTAAACATTTCAAAAAATAATAAAATTTTGAAATTCTATAATAGCCTGCCCAGAAGTGTTGCGACTTGAAACGGGCCTCAAGGGCCTTTAGGGGTTAAAGGCGCTTAGTGTAGAGAAGCGTTTATCTTTGAAAGGGAGAAGTAGCTCTAGATTCATTATTCTTTGTGGAGTGGCCATCGGATTAGTAAATAGAATGAACAAACACTATATTCACCTCAGCTCTTTCAGAGTCGGGGTTTGTCTTTTTCTAGGGTACTTCATTCTCCACACTAATTCTTAAGGTTTTTTGAGTCTCTAATGGGTCCAAATGGTATTGAGCACCTTAGATGGATTAGTAAAAAAAAAAATATTTTGTGTGAATTGTTTTGTAAACCAAAATATTACTGCATTATTATTGTGTGATTATTTTTGTGAATTTGAAAAAAATTGGAATTCTTTCATATGAGAAGTTGTTTTTTCTTTAAACTTAGGTAGCTAAATTTTTAATATTTTAAAGATGTATTTATTTTTTATTTTTTATTGTGATGCATTCTTAATCAGATTTCTACTCAAACTACGAAGTTACTCAATTTGTAGTATATATGAGTTCTAAAAAGAGAATCTTTAAAGTTTGACCAAAGAAATTTAGCATTTGCTGAAAACAAATTTCAACTTACATTGATCTTTATGATCTCACACATGAAGAAAAATCAATGGTCCAATTATGATATATGAGTAGCATATGAAATTATTTTTAAAGATCTTACAACTAAATCTACTAAAAATGCTTAAATTAAAATTTTTAGGTCTAAAGTAGAAAAGAGTGAGTTTTGGTTGTTCTAGCCACTTTGCAACAATGATCTTTAGAACTTGACAAAGCATAAGAAACTGCAATGGCTTTCAATAGGAATTACTATACATTATTCTCTAAAAAGTTAAAAGAGACGTATTTGATTGAAATTATTGAATCCTCATATCTTGGATATTGTTATGTTCATTTCATGATTACATTATTGATTTATTAGGAATGCTCATCATGTGCCAAACATTGTTGTTAATTATTATGGTTGACACATGATGAGCGTTGTCTTTGTCTTTGTCTAATTATTTGCAGACATGTTTAATGTATGTAGAAATGGATTTTATAAATATCCTAAACTTAGATGAACAATCAAAGTTGTAAAGGTAGATGAGTAGGACAATGGCAAAGAAAAACATATACTAGCAAGAATATTTCTAGATACACCTGTGCTACCATATTATTAATTCCTAAACTTTAAAACATATTATACCATATTATTAATTATGCAATTTCCCCTTAAAACTGCCTCAACTCATTGCAAGGTAATTTTTAAAACTTTGTGACATATTCTGAAGAGTATAACCATTGGATTTAGTACTTGACTTGTACATGTACATGTACACCAAATTGTAGATACAAACTCTAAATCGTTTGTGAGATCATAACATTTGAAGTTAGAAAAAAAGTTTTTTCCCTTTGCAGTAGTAGGGAACAACATTGTTTTAGGGGCAAAAAATTCATTTCCTCAAGTAGATATGTATGGAAGCTCATTAATTTTCTGTTCCTAGGTGAATTAGGTGTATGCCTTCAAAATTTCACCTTCATTTTACATATAGAACCTTGAGAAGAACATTATTTTTTATACGAGGCTATGCTGAAATTCAAATACAAAGGCCATTTTTTGACAATGAAAAAGGCATGTAAAAATTATTGTATTGAAAGTCTAGTTGGTGAGAACATACCTTGGTACCTCTTTTACATGTAGGAAAAAACAAAGTTGAAAAAAGTAAAATCTCAATGTTTGGTGAATTTATTAAATTTCTACAAGATAGTTGTTATTGGGCACATTTTGAGAACATGCCACATTCCTCTACTCTACTTTAGTTGTGAATTTTGAGAGTAAATAAATTTTGAAGTATAAGGAATTTAGTAGCATGAATGGTGTTATTAGAAAGATATAATAAATGACTATGTTGTGCCAAAATTTCACCTTCATCATATAAAAATGTTGGAAGTATGATGACATGGCGTAGCCTTATAGATCTGGAAAATACTGCAGAGTACTTGTATACTTAATCAATTTGTTACTTTTAATGATTAGCCTAAATCAGTTTGTTTAGAGCTTGTTACCCGCTTATGCATATTGTTATTGACTCCGCTCATAAAGCTGATGACGCTAGACGTTCCCCTTGTAACTCTCGACTGATCATTCGATCGATAATACAAGTCTCTTTGTAGTGAAAACATTGTGTACAAACATCTTGAGTGTCTTGATCTATTTCTTGCATTTCCAATAGGTTATGGGCCCTCACTTACAGTGTATTATTTGAGATACAATGCTTCCATGGTTTAATCACAAGATAACCTTGCTTTCATTGTGAGAAACCGGTTCTTGATGTAGATTACGGTGCTTCAGATCCTGTGTTTTTTTGTACCTTTTCAGTTCTTCCTATAATGGACGCAGAGACTCTTGAGAGACCTCCACCCGCACGGATTGCGCCAGTCCAGGATGGTGCCGAGGAAATTCTTGATGAATCCACTTACAACCGAATCCCGCTTCCTGCTATACAACCTTCAGTTAAATATGATTTTGGAAATTCTGTACACATTGAGAAGTTGTCGAGAGAAAATTTTCCAGTGTGGAAATTTCAGATTTGCATCCAACTTCGTGCTGGAAAGATGTAAGGCATAGTGGATGGAACAACTTTGAGAGAGTCTTTTGCTGATGAAGAAGATTGGCTTGACAGAGATGCAACGTGCCAATCTTTCTTGATCTCTGCAATAGATAGCAAACTCATGCATAGATTGATGAACTGTCGCACTTCAAACCAAATGTGGCGCCGCTTGTGCATAATTCATGAGCAAAATGCAACGGAGAATGTGCAGATGTTGCAGCAACAGTTCTTTGACATGCGAATGAAGAATGATGCTGCAGTGGTCGATCACATAAGCAGCGTGGAGCAGCTTGCAAATCAACTCAGCAGCCTGGGTGAAACTGTATCTGATCAAGCAGTGATTTGCAAAATCTTGAGCGCGTTGCCGCCGCGTTTCTGTCATCTGCTCTCAACTTAGGACAACGTTCCACGCCATGAACAAACACTTGAATCTTTAACGCTGCGATTACTCAAGGAGGAGAGTCAAAATCGAGCCAAGGAGTTCATGGAGAATGCCGAAGAGAAAGCTTTCTTCTCTAGCCGCAGCCAAGGATCAGGTTCTGGTCGGAAAATTCTCTCAGCAGAAGAGAAGCGAAAGCAAGGTGCAAGAATTGCAGAACTAAAGAAGAAGACGAAGTGCAGAAAGTGCGGTAAACACGGACATTGGGAGCGTGAATGCCCAAAACACAAGAAAGATCGTGACTCAAGCGAGCGGGTGAGCAGCAACAACACCGACATTCGGAAGAGCGAAGCTCATGCAACCATCACCGAAATTCCCGACGAAGGTGATAGCTCAGCCTTCATGGTAGATGTTAACGAATATTTAGATGATGATGTATGGTATATGGATGGAGGCGCTACCGACTAATTGGTTAGATTGGTTTGCCACTTTCAAACCCATACCCCGGGAACGTTGGCCTGTCATGATAGTAGACAACCGACGCCTATGGGTACGAGGTGTGGGGCGGATTTCGATCACTTGCAAGATTGACAATCACTGGAAGCCACGAAATATCAAACGTGTGCTCTATGTTCCTGAGTTACGCAAAAATCTCTTCTCGGTGGGCCATGCAACTGATAAAGGATTTATCACAACCTACACACGCCACACATGTTACGTTATAAGTCATGAAGGTTGCGGAGAAATTGTATTGACAGGTACTCGAGAGAATAAACTTTACTAATTAGCACTAAACGTTAAGCGTCCCAACAATGCAGCTCACATTGCGGCAACGCATGACGTAGACGTGCGAGAGCCTATATCATGTGATACTCGTGCTAAGCAACTGACTCTCTGGCACCAACGATTTGGACACATACATCACGCAATGCTTGTGCACATGCACACACACAACTTTGTACATGGACTGTCCTTATTGCAACACACGCCTCCAGCTACACCATGTGAAGGATGTGCCATTGGCAAAAGCGCCCGACAGCCCTTTCCAAAGCAGATCGTCACCAAGAGCTGCGAAACCTGGCTTATTTTTCCATACTGATGTCTGTGGCCCTATGAGTCAAGAATCCCTAGGAAAAGCTCGCTATTATGTTCTCCTCAAGGACAATTTCTCCGGCTATCCTTTTATCGACTGCCTCATACGCAAATCACATGTCTTGGATCACTTCAAGTCTCTTTGCAAACTCGTTCCTCGGGAGACAGGAAACTGCATCGAGAAGCTAAGAAGAGATCGGGGCGGGGAGTTCTTGGGAAGAGACTTTATTAAATTCCTAGCTGACTCTTACATCAGGCATGAGCTAACCACTCCGTACACTCCAGAACAAAATGGCAGTGCAGAACGTGAGAATCGCACTTTGGTCAAATGTGTGCGCACCATGCTACACACTAAGCAGCTCAGTCTTAGTCTGTAGGGGGAAGCAGTTCAAACTGCAGCATACCTCTTGAATCGCACTGCCTCTCGCACAAGAGATTACACAACTCCCCATGAGCTTTGGACTGGACAAGTACCTGTTGTTTCCCATCTACAAGTTTTCGGGTGTGTTGCATGTGCCCACATCCCCAAAGTGAAGAGACGACAACTGGATCCCAAAAGCATCAAGACTATATTTCTTGGCTAATGTACCGATACCAAGGCATACTGACTTTGGGATCCCAAGCAGCGGAAAATCATTGTAAGCCGTGATGTTATTTTTGACGAGTTTTCCATTCCTAATCAAGTCTCATCAGAAGTCTTCTCCGACTTGTTCTCTTTTGTAAATCTCCACACGCCAAGCCCAACGGCCAGTGCATATGCAGATCATGATGGGACAGTAGCACATGTTGTTTTAGCTCCACCACATGTTGCGGCCCCGAGTTCCTTAGGCACCGCTCCAAGCTCTCCACCGCATCACGCTGTTTCCAGTGGGACAACGCCGCAGATCTCATCCAGCGCAGTAGAGCCTGCCCACCAGCCTCCTGAGAATTCAGCACCAGAGCCTGTCCATCAGTCTTCTGCCTACTCACCTCGCTCTTTACGCATCTGCAGCGCTCCTTCGCATCTCCGCGATTATGTCGTGCCTTCTGCATTTGCAGGTCTAGCCGGCCAGTAGCTGTATCCCTGATGACCCGACAACCTACACTAAGGCTCTTGCCAGCGCTGAATCTTCTAAATGGTGCACTGCTATGAAAGCGGAATATGATTCTTTAATAAAGAATAGCACATGGCGTCTTGTACCTCTTTCCCCCGATCAGAAACTGTCAAGTACAAGTGGGTCTATAGAGTAAAAACACAATCTGATGGAACTGTAGCCAAGTTCAAAGCGCGCCTCGTTGCCAAAGGATACACACAACAACATGGAGTAGATTACGACCAAACCTTTAGCCCCGTTGTAAAATACAAATCCATCAGGACTGTTCTTGCTATTGCTCCCAGCAGTGCATGGAACTTGTCCAGTTTGATATTCAAACTCCTTTCCTTCATGGTCTTCTTGATACCGTGATCTACATGGAACAGCCTCAAGGATTTGAAGTCGCTAAGGTTGAGACACCCATAGTCGACAGATGACCAATAGCCGATATCTTCTAATTCCTAGATTATGAAAGAACAGATGTACCTCATTTGTATATATCGGCTATTGGTTCGGAAGTACTTTTCACTTTGAAAAATTGTACAAATTTCAATATTGGGAGATAATTCATGGAAAAATGCTCATTCTTCATGAACCTTATTTTCCTATGAACCAAAAATATCTCCTTGTCAATAACCCAAGCTTTGATGTGCTAAACTGCTTTAAGTTGTCGGTTATAGGTGTTTCTACCTTAGTTCAGTTGGTTCCCAGCTCGTGTGCCTCTTTTATACAATCTGGTCGTACTTGGAACCAAACTTTTGATGAATTTCTCATCAAGTTTGATCTTGTCCGAACCGCGGCTGATCCATGTGTTTACATTTCACAGACAAAGCCTCGCCTCATTATCACACTGTTTGTAGATGACGGCCTTACGTGCTGCTCATCCAGAGCTCGATTGGAGGAGCTCATGCACTACATAGAGGAGCATTTTGCCATCACACGCTCATGCGCTGACCTCTATGTTGGTTTGCACATTTGCCGACTGCCATTTGACGGCCGCATTTTTATTCACCAGGCGATCTACCTTCGTCGCATATTGGAGCATTTTGGTTTTGGCGATTGCTCTCCTTTCAGCACTCCTTCTGATCTGAATACTAAGCTTGATCACACTTCCGAGCCTTTTCAGCCTTCTTTCCCTTATTCTGTTGCTGTAGGCTGCCTCCTCTTTGCGCAAACTTTAAGCCATCCCGACATCAGCTACGTAGTTAGCACAGTGGCTCAGTTCTCTGCAAACCCCCAACGCTCCCATTACCAGGCGGTCATGCGCATTTTCAGGTATCTTGCAGGAACTCTGGATCTGGCTCTTTGTTTTGGAAACCATGATGGCCCTCTTGTGCTCGAAGGCTACGGAGATGCTGATTATGCTGGCGATATCACAGACCGCAAATCTCGGACAAGCACAGTTCTTTTGCTCAATGGTGCTCCAATTTCATGGTGTAGTGGCAAACAAAACTGCGTGGCCACATCCACCACCAAATCTGAGTACATTGCAGCAGGCTCAACGACCAAAGACATTATTTGGCATCGGCGTTTGCTTTCAAACTTAAGGTTTGAACAATCTAAAGCCACTCGGCTTTTCTCTAATAACCAAAGTGCCATCAAGTTGGTCCACAATCCCGAGTTTCATAGTCGAACAAAACACATTGATATTACACATCATTTCCTTCGAGAACACCACCGTCTTGGTAATATTAACATTCAGTACATTCGCACTTCTGATCAGCTCGCCGACCTTTTTACCAAAGATCTTCCCGCTTATCGCTTCTCTCTGTTTAGATCTGCTATAGGATTATTGTCCTTACCTGCAGCATTAATCAATACCTGACTTCTCATCATCTATGTTGGAGCCTGTTGATTTTTTGAGTTCACCAAAATAGCAGTCTTAGGGAGGGTGTTGGAAGTATGATGCCATGGCGTAGCCTTATAGATCTGGAAAACACTGCAGAGTACTTGTATACTTAATCAATTTGTTACTTTTAATGATTAGCCTAAATTAGTTTGTTTAGAGTCTGTTACCCGCCCATGCATATTGTTACAGACTCTGCTCATAAAGCTGATGACGCTAGACGTTCCCCTTGTAACTCTCGACTGATCATTCGATCGATAATACAAGCCTCTTTGTAGTGAAAACATCGTGTACAAACATTTGAGTGTCTTGATCTATTTCTTGCATTTCCAATAAAAAAATGAGAAAGCATGAGCTTGACCGGATGATAAATCAAACCATTTTTGTTGAGTTGATGCTTTACGGATTAATGCTTGCCTAAAGTTGGGCTTATCTTTGTTACAAATATGCATGGATTGATTAGATGTAATGTATCACCAGAGTTTTGAATTGTATACATGCATTTCTTGACCACTAACCTATGTCATGTAGACATAGGCTTACTGAAGGAAACAACATAGACTGGTTCACACATTCACACGGTTCTCCTTCGGTGAGTGGTGTTTCTCTTTGTATCCACGTCTCTTCCATTACCTTATTGAATGAAAATTTACCAAACATCAAAATAGTTTAAAGAGGGTCCTACATCACACCGTTAATTTGCAATAATCGTGATTCCTGACGCTAGGCTAGGTTACACTAAGCACAATATGACATAAATAATTCAAAAAGTAATAATACCATATCTACAGAAGTACTATACGCAAACAAATCAATCAGTCAAGTGAACGTTTATCAACGAGCAAGTGACAATGTGGTGCAGACACTGATCCAAAGACTTGATCAACAGAGTCTGGGCAGGGACAGCCGATCGAGGGGAAGGTCATCACTGATAACATAAGTTACTACTTGTACTAAGTTATACAGTCCACAGGCACAGGCACAGGCACAGAGCGTTGGAGCCTTGGAGGCCATAATCTCCATTGTATCACCTGGGAGCCATTCACATTTCACTGCCGATGAGGAGTCAGGACCCAAGACCCGGATAGGAGACGAGACGAGACGAGAGGCTGCATTTACCTTGAATGCGGCCTATACCCGCCTGGTTGGGATGCACCCGGACATCAGCCCATGCCCCTGGGCCCTCCTGCGGCTGTGTAATGTATCCCTATCCCATGTGGCCAGTCCATCCTTTCTGAGACTGGAATTCCAGTGAATAGTGGTGAGCCTCCAAGGTTTGGCCTCCATTCTCTCTCTCTTTCACTTCACTTCATTTCACTTCTAGACTAATTCACTAGCGTTGAGTTGGGATTTTGGACCTCTTGGTCAAGATAGAATGATATTATTTCTTGGGCTTCTCCATGGTCATACTCTCTTTGCATCTAGATTTTGAGTTAGAATTTTCTACGCAAATAATTACAAATTTAGAATAGGTCTTTATTGTATCAACCAATTATTACATGCGCTTCACAGGATGTTCGATGTTATTTGTGAAAAAAATGGCTGAGGTTTATGGTCAAAGGGAACAATTTACTTTTGTGTCTAAAGATGGTTACTAAGGAAACATCTTACAGTTATTTGTGAAGGCATCCCGTAGTTGACTTAGATACCACGAGTATCAATTAAATAGAATCTTGTTTGTTCATTTTAAATAACTAATATACATGGAAGAATTTGGCACTTTCTCCACATCTAGTGTGGAAATGCTAGGAATATAGAGTATACATATTTGATGAATGTACATACAATTTAACTTCACTATTATCTCTTTTTATTCTAATACAACCTTCAATATATGATCCATTTCTTTTTCATCAATATTTTTAAGATAAAAACTTCTCATGTACTACAACATTTCAAATCCTTCAATTGTCATATTACATATGAAATGTGGATAATTTTCATATAATACCAATGGAATTCTAAAAAAATAAAATCAATTCATTCAAGATTGAAAAATAGATGAGAACATATGAGATCTCATAAAAACTTTTGAAATTTTGTCAAGAATTCCACTAAAGACTACAACATTCAAATGACATTTTTTAATTAAAAAGTAAAATCAAAACAACAAAACCCAGGTCTCTAAAGGAGACACATGTGAAGAAAGTATATGTTTGTTCCACCACTAAGCTCATATCTAGAGAACATAAGTTAATGATATAGAATTACTCTCCACTTTTGAAAGTAGACTTTGTAGTAATTAGTGTCTTGTGGCAAATAACCATTAATTAAAGTCAACGACTATTACAATAAACAACAAGCTGGTTATGATTACATACACCTTTGTTTTGTAGTATAATGGAATGGTTTGTGTATGGTATTGGCAAATTCATGAGCTGGTTGAATGGATTGTTTATTTCATGTAACCAATATGAATTCAAAACTTGGTAGACTCATATGAGCATGTATGTGCTATTCAACAGTTTGGCGCTTCTAATTAGAAATACAACAATAGGAGGTGATTTTTTTATTTTAAAAAAAGATTGTTTTTTTTATTGATGAATAAGTATTATAATGTGTCTGTGTACAAAATATCATAAAATTTATTTTAAGATTTCTTTGAAAACACTCAAAGCTAACTTTTTTGTATTTAAATTTAATAAACTTATTTGAAAGATGCATTCTCGTTCTTTCAATTAAAGTTGCAATAAATATACAAATTCAATAAGAGCCCTCCTACAAAGACATAGAGTTTGGTAGAAGGAATAGGAGAAAGTTTCCACCTGGCTTGATACAAATTGCCTCCAAAATACAAGAATCTGATTCGAGTGATTTCTCAATTCCACTCTATTTCTTATCACTGGATTGCTTGAAGATCTTGACGGAAGCACTTCTCTTCTTAGCCATGCCCATAAAGAGATTGTCTATGTTACCTCCATTGGAATTCATTAAACATGAATGGAATTATAAGCTATTACAAAAGAAAATTATAAGCTATTATCCAAAGAAAAGTTGGGTACTGTGAAATACATACTGGCTATTCCAAAAAGAGGCATCTTTTCAATAATGTACATTAGATGACACCATGACGAGTACATCCATTAACCCCTAAAATTCTATGATGCAAAAGTGCCTAAATCACAAAATTTGACCTTCTTCTACTACAGGCCCTAAAAAGCTCAATCTAAGAATTATTTAGAAAATCCAACCCTAGGATCTCAAAGTTAACTTGAAGTTCTACTTATGTGCCAAATTTAAACCGTCGATTTTTATGCATTTGTGATATCGTAATGGTCAAAGTTGGCTGAATTTTTCTCCTACGACCACTAAAACCCATTTCGGGTTTTAAGGATAGTTAGGGGTTAAGGAGTTTATAATTTTTCTTTGAATAAATTGCTTCTTCTACAAATATTTTGACATGTTTAGCACCTACTTATATTTTAGTATTTTATATTTATAAATATTGAAATGGTTTATTGT
This sequence comes from Ceratodon purpureus, assembly GCA_014871385.1. Taxonomy (NCBI): domain Eukaryota; kingdom Viridiplantae; phylum Streptophyta; class Bryopsida; order Pseudoditrichales; family Ditrichaceae; genus Ceratodon; species Ceratodon purpureus. The sequence goes on along the minus strand of CM026433.1, from coordinate 140,740 downwards.
ATGAAGTTATTAGCAGGGGAAAATCCAAATAACTTAAAAGGTGTAATTCCATATTCATATGTAATAATTTGTAGTAACCAAAAAATAGGATATTGCCATTTTAAACAATCCATGAAGTAGTGCGATTCACTTACATAACCTAGAATATTTTAAAATTAGTAGAAACTTGCGGCTTTCAAGAAGACAAAGAGAGAATTTGGTCTCCAAGAAGGATATCAATGTGAAAATAAATGTTTGTTTGTTCCACCTTTAAATCTATGAGTGTGAGACAAGGAACTATAGCCTTTAATCTAGAAATCTAGAGAATAATTTATTCTTAAAAGAACAATTTTTTTCTTTCTTTACGTTATTTTTGAATCATATTTAAAGTTGAAAGTTTATTATTCCTTCTAATAAATTAATAAGTCAACTATTTAACTTTCAAATTCTTTTCATAAGCATTATATTCAATAGATATGAACACGGTAAATGATTAATTGCTTCACAACTGTTAAGAAATATGATGGATCCTTGAATGCTAAGTTGTCTAGACTTTAAAAATTGAACTTCTATGCCATTTGATGCACAATTGTTTCTTTCATGTGAGATTTTTTTGAAAGTTGATTCTACAGTTATGTCATTCCAACAAAAATTCCTAGTCAAAAATCCTGCTTTTTATATTGGTTTCACAATTTCAATTGTACAAATTATTCAATTAAGTAGACATCATGTTATCAACTTCATAGCTTTTACGGGAGTTTTTGAGTTTTGGCAACACAAGAATAATCTTGGATGCATTTGACTTCAACCAATCAAAATAAAATTAAATATTGATTTATGTTATACCTCTAAATTTATTAGAATGATTAATTGCAACTATAAATTTGACATACATGACAATGAACTCAATGTATGCATTTCATTCACTGTGGTATTAGTTATAAAAAATTCATTTGGCAAAAGAACTTGATTTATATTTAATTGATGATTTGCAGTGAACTCATGTTACTAATGATATTAACCTAAAATGGGTTTTATAGAATATATTTATAAACATGATTTGATTCAAAAGTTATGAATTTTAGATCAAATCTTATTTGATGGGATTATTCTTTGTTTATATATATATATATATAACTTCATTAGTATTTTGAGTCATCTTCTTGAAATCAGTGGAAGTATATAAGATAGAATAAATTACTATTTTTGTCATGAAGATGGAAATTACATTAGAAATGTTTAATTCTTTTGTATTTTAAAATAAATAATTTAATTAACATTATACAAACTTAATTATTTAAAACAATATAGCTTGCACCACACAAATATATTCATGGTAACCAATATGATGCAAATTAAGCTTTAAAATATGTACTATAGGTCTATATTTATAACTTTCTATACTCATGATCAATGTCAAATTTTGTTCAATTTCAAGGATATAAAGTAGAAGGCAATCTATGCATTTAGTACTAGTAATTGTTTCATATATTGATATTGAAAATCAATCTAATGAATTCCAAGTCAAAGTTCTAGACAATACCTTTTAGCACTATAGAAATTAATAATAGTTGTCATCACTATAAGAAACCTGTGTTTTTGGAGATGTTTTCCAAAAACATGGTCGTGTTTTTGTCATGTCTTTGTGTCGGTCAATCATGTCTTGAGGATCGTGAGGACGTTAACGCGTTTTTTGAGATAAACTGGGCTTATTGTGCCCAGACATGGACATGCTACCCTAAATACGCAAAGACGTCTGGAAAAACGTCCGCATCTATAGGGACGTGGCAGAGGACATCCCTTTGAACTCAAAATTGCCAGATTAACAAGGGCCTCGTTTTGACGGACGGTAAAATGGGCCCGAACTTACTAGGCTGCGAGGTAACTTCCTGCCCGAAGTGAAAAAAACCAGAAGCAGGGCAGGGTCAGCAAAGGGAGCAAAAGAGGCCGAGAGGGATTGAAGGACCTTTTTTTTATTTTTTCTTTGTAAATGAAATTTACAATATCAAATTTCTTCTCTATTTTTTTTTCAAAGACGTTCGCATGTCTCGGAAGATGTCGACACAGACATCTGTCGAGACATGGTGACGTTCATTCATCCATTTTTTGTTCATTAGTGGCAACATTCATCCTTAGATTAGGGCTTTGAGCCTTGGTAGGGTTAGGGTGAGCCGCCACTTTGGCGGCTTCTAATCTTATATTTGAGAGCTTTGTTTCAAGCTTTTTGTGTCTCCATGGAGTCTCTCCCGCTTGTTTCCCTATCAGTCCGTTGTTTCTTGTTCAAGTAGAGTGATAATTAGCATGATTGTAGATCTCTTGTAGGGCTTTCCAATGGTAGTAAGCACGTCCAATTCCAAGTTATAGGGAGTGAGATATGGCCTCCCGAAGTTGGGGTTGTCAAAGGAGTGCGGCTGGAGGAAGGGTGTTGGATTTTTAGCAATCAGTCCTAGGGTTTTGTTTCTATGCTTCTGAAATTTTTAGGGTAGATGCAAAATTAACTCAGCTTTCCAATAAGCTAAGGCACGCCCCAATCCAAGCTAGGATGGAGGAATGGCAACCTAAAAACTGAAAGGTACTTCAAAAAACTCTGAGGGGGGTGTATTTTCCCAACTTTATTCTTGCTCTCCATCTTCTTCTTTTCTCCTTTCCTCCCTTGTTCCTTTCTTCATGTGGTCTTCTTTCCTTCACTTCATTGTGATTAAATGCCACCTTCATGGCTGCAGAAACACCTCTGTGGTTGCAAAGACACCTTCATGTCTGCAAAAACACTCGCATGTCTACAAAAAACACCCTCATGTCTGCAAAAAACACCCTCATGTCTGCATAAACACATTCATCTCAGCAAAAACACCCTTCCACACATCCTGTACACGTTGACATGGCCATGTCAGCCATGTTAAAGTTTACAGCATGGAGATGTTCACTATAACAAATGCCGGACATAGTTCATGTCCGCACAGACATCGGCGTGGACATCACGTTGTCACCAACAGACGTCTCGAAAACCATGGTGATGTCCATAGTGACGTCTACAGTAACGCAATTTGAACTCAAAAATCACCGAAAACTAAGCTTACGTGGCAGGCCACCCTGGACCTCCGCGGCTGACACGTCAGAATTTCGCGCCGCCACGTCAGAAAATGGCGGGTCCACGTGGTCCGCCACATCACCATGGCAGCGGTGACATCCTCCGCCCATGTGGCACTGCCCGGAAAATTTCACTGCTGATGTGTCATGACGTGGCGTCCACGTTGCAGACTTTGCCGGCCCTCGAAATCACCCGGAGACGCGCGTGCTATGGCGATGTCTACATGTTTTTTCGGATGTCCGCATTTGTTTTCCCTGCGTCTTAGATGTTTCCATGTCTGCACGACATCCTTTCTAGCGTCCACTTGTTTTTTTCAACATGATTCGGGATGTCTTCAAAAACACGGGTTTCTTATAGTGCATTTAAGCAAAATGATTGTTCAAGAAACAAAGATTACAATAAGGGAACCAAATGTTGCTAAATGGATTTATCTACGAACATTAGTTGAGGATTATAACATATCACTTTGACAATCACTACAAATTAAAACATTGCTTATTTTAGTAAATTTTGTAACAAACCTCCCAACAGATTTGCCACCAGCTCTCAAACAACTTCATAATAAATAAGATAAAGGAGAGATCAAAACTCAATATATTTATAATACAACTATAAAACTACAAAGTTAAAAATATATTGACCAAGGCTCACCATCCAACCATAGAGAAGTGATCATAGAAGAAGTGTTTCACCTTCTCACCGCTAAACCTTTATATACTAATTTCTTTCTAAAAGGAACTAGAGTCTATCTCAAAGTATGTCTCAGAGTCTATCCTATTCATAGATCTTTCTAGATCCTTCTATCTTCTTTATTCATATATCTGGAGTAAAGATAATTCATAGGTCCTTCTAGATTCTTCTATCTGTTTAAGTCATAGATCCTTCTGTCTCTTTTACTCTTGTATATGGAATAAAAATAATTCATAGATCCTTCTAGGTCCTTCTATTTCCTTTACTCCTATATCTGAAGTAAAGATAATTCATTACCATCTAAATACATCATAGTGGTTTAATTCTAATGCACCTCATTTCGAGTTATATAAGTCTTATACATATGTACACATGTTCTCAATCTGGAGCGGTTTGACTCCAATGCACTAAATATGGAGTTGTCTGACTCTAGTGCATATGTTCTCAATCTTGAGTTGTCTGACTCCAGTTTATCCATCTTCAACTGGGAGTTGTCTGACTCCTTTCATCCTATGCTTACATACTACCACATGTGATTAGAAGACTTCATTCATCTATCTTAAGTTACCATACAAATTTACAATTAGTTTCAATCTGTAATTTTTTAAAACTACAATTTATAAAGAAATTATGTGAATGAAAACACCTCTCTATATTCTATATTGCTTAAATTTTTTGATCTAAACCATAATGTTTCATCAACTTTTTAGTGGTCTCTACAATCTTCTTCATGATCTTGATTGTTTGTCTATTAAATGATAAATTTTGAGTAGTATATTAAAACTATTCATCCTAAAAGTAGAACCATAAATATAGAAAACAAAAAAAATTACAATGAAAATCATGAACAAGATTAAGATTATGATAACAAAAATCAAAGTGACCTTTTCTTTCTTATTTCCCATATATAGTAACAAAAGAAATTCAAAAGAACTTGTCTTAGTAACCATTAATTTTAAACATATCCCATTTTAATTTTAACCTAATATAATATATTAAGATTGATTTATTCAATTGCCATCCTTTCCGAATTGTATCTCTTTGAGACTATGAACAATCTTTTGTTGTATATAAAGAACCAATACCCCATATACATATATAAATAAAGTTTAAAGGGAAGTAGTTATAGAAGATGGAGTAGGGTGGTGTGGTCATGTGTCATATGTCTTCAAAGAAAAAAAATCCTCATGGAATATTTAGATTTGGTTTCACCATTTTATAAAATTTAATTTTAATCAACATGTGGTACAGATTTAGGTGCTCCTAGGACTCTTTCAAAAATTCAATATTTAATTTACCACAACTCTAAATTACAAGCAACTTGTTGCAAATCAATTCAGATTCTATTCATTTGTGCATCTAGTCCCCCGGCAATTAACCTCACCCTTGTCTTAATGACAAGGGCATCCCAATTGAGACTTTCATTGAAGGGGGCAAAAGCTTCCTATAAATATTCTGTTGATGGATTTTATTTTATTTTTTATTTTTATTTTTATTTTTTTTGTGGAATGAACATTTTGTACTGAAAACATTATATATAAAAGTATATATAAACTAACTATAATTAATTTAGTTGATCTTTCTAAGCTAATTTGGGGTCCCTCATTCCATTGAAAATATAAAATTTACTAAAAATGGGTCGCAACCCCCTAAAAATAGAATCAAGAAGGGGGAGGGTCTGCCTCGTCATTAGACTCTAAAGACAATCTGCCACATTTGGGCGTTTTTAGAATTTAGGCATGTACATGTAGATTTAATTGAAGATAAGTTTCTTTGAAAGTCTTTGTGTATGTTTGATATAACAAAGACTTCAAAGGAATCTTTTTTTCAATTAAACATTTCAAAAAATAACTATGGTACTCGAAGTGGAATTTTGTGTTCAATCGGCAATTCGGACAGCCATGCTAAATACATCATTACCCTTGAGATTTTTCCTATAAATACGTTATGTCATTACCTTTGAGATTTCCAAAAAACTTCTTTCAATACAAAATGTTCATTGCACAATTTACAAAAGATCAAAGTTTTCTCATCATTTCGGGCAATGTACCAATTTTTTTATTTTTTTTATTTTTTTACATAAAAATTAGAAATTTTGTTCTTTTATGTTTTAGAAAGAAATTTGAATTAGCATTTTTATGTATTCAACATTATGAAAATATTAGTTTCAACATGCTACATTTGTCTTATGTGTGAAATTTGTTTTTATACAATTAGCTAACTTAGTCGTTTTTTGTCATGCACCAAAACCTCCAAAATCCATAAAGTAGTTAAAAATCGTGTCAAAAAAGTTAGTTTTCAAATTTCAATCTCTATAGTCTTTCAATCCCTACGATTGATTATGATGAAATATGTTGAGTTTTTTACTAAAATAATCTAGTTGAAGATCTCTGAAAAATAATGATGTTTTAGTCATTCATGCTTTGTAAAGTAGAAATGGCACTTTTGGAGTGTTTTTTGGTAAAACATAGTCAAGAAACTTATGGGTTAATTCGAAGGCAAGGGTTATTGTCCGGGCATCTAGTCAAGACAGATATCCATGTAGAGCATATTATTCTAACATTATGAAGTACTCCCTCTGTTTCCAAAAGAAACCTTGGTTTCCTTTCCTGGCAAGATTATGTACAGTGACACTGCCATTAAGATAAAAATCGAAATTCCCAAACCTCGTGTCACTGCCATTAAGATAAAGCTCAAAATTCTCAAACCTGGTGTCACTGCCATTAAGATAAAGCTCAAAATTCTCAAACCTGGTGTCACCTTGCTGAGTGTAGATTCCTGGAAATTTCCTCGTTTAAATTCTTAATGGCATACTTTCCTGGTAATAATAAAACCATGGTTTTTTTGTGAAACAAAGACTTTGTGGAAACCATGATTTCTTTGTGAAACAGAGGGAGTATATTTTACCTTATGCAAATGACAGATATGTTGACTCTAGTTGAAATTGAAATGTTTTCACAACATCTGTATGCTGCACTATTGTGGCCCACGCTACACAATCTTATCACAACCAGAAGTTGCTCCTGTTTGTATTCAGTGCATTGACCCATCATATCAATAATATACTTACAGGTAATGTGCTGGCATAGAAACAATTTGGTGTTTTTATTTGAGCATGTATACAAAATGCAGAAGCCATTTTAGTAACTTGAAAGCTTTAGAGCAACTATAGCAGCGTAGAGTGATCTGTATATCATATCTTGACAACCCAGACCACCCAAATAAGCCCATTCTATATTACATATGATTTTTAGGGCTACAAAATTGAATGCCTCATGAATTGAAACAAGATGCGTGATATGTATTGGTGCTTTAAATTTATTTCAAAGAATTTCCATGTGAGAAGTTCTTTTCAGGAAGGAATTTATGAAAACAAATATTGTGTCAGTGGACATTTTAACTCAAAAAGTTTGACAATCAAATCAACATAGTCTCGCCCCGAGGCAAGCCTCGAGGCCAGCCCCGCTGCAAGCCTGGTGGCCAGCCCGCCCAACGCCGTAGGCCCGTGGACCACCACCAGCGCAATGCAGCCCCAAGACATGGGGGACCTCAAACACCCCCCCAGCCCCCTCCATACGACCCCGTCGAGACTCAGTCTCACATGGAAGAATGACATTTTTGCCCACCACATGCCCAAACGATTCCGCGAGATAGGGAAAGTTTGGCTACTCGTGCGTGGAGCCATTGTGTGGCTTCTCTGGAGGGAAAGAAATGACGCGACATTCCATGGGATCCATTGGCACATTGAAAAACTTTGTTGTAAGATCTGGCTCGAAATGATCGACTATGGACGGCTTGCTTGGGCAAAATTCCAAGCCGCCAAGAAGAAATCGCATGGCAATCCGTCGAAAATTGACAAACAATTACTCGGGTTTTAGTCTCAGCTTTGGTGTAGGCGAAGTCTGTTCACCAAATAGGAGGGTGATCAACCTTATCGGTCTCAATTTTAGATCTCTTAGTCACGTCCATTAATCTTGTCTTGTAAATCTGTGTGTCACTCGGTCTTGCTGGGCATGGCGAGGCCGACTTGTATTTATATCATTTTGCTTGCAGTAAAGGTGCGCCTTTATTTGTGTCAAAAGGAATATAAAAAATCAACATTGTTTCTAGACAAGCATGCCAATTATTCACAAACAAGTCAATCACCTCATGATTAAGTGTTTGTAGATAGTAGCATTTACATTATTGGAATATTGTACATTGTAAACTGTGATTTAATTAATTGCCGTAAACTTAGGATCTCCTTATACATAGAAATAAGGGCTAGAATCCTTTTGATCTAAAGATGCTAGCCGTGCCTTATTTCAAAGATGATTCCTTTATAAGAAGGGTACAATCCTTAACCTCTAAAAGACTAGAATTGTTTTCACCTCAAAATTGTCATGTAATACCACTAGATAAAACAAACTAATTCTATTGTCATTTTAACACTTTTTGATAAATTCAACCATAGGATTTTATAGTGAACATAGTAAAAAACTCCTTCTGAAAGAATTTAGAGTTATGAACAAAACATATTGTAAAATCTTAGCCCCTAAACATCAAGAAAATTGACGAAATTGGAATTGTGATAGGAAAATGACTTTAGAATCCATAAAAAAATTCAACATAAGAAACCTCAATATTTGCCTTTAAAAAGAATATAAGGTAAGAGGTATAAAATGATAGCAAAACATAAATCACTAATTTTATTGACATAAAATACAGTAATGTTAATCAAAACGATAAGATTATTTCATGAATCAATTGTGACCTTTTCCTATTTTTATTGTTTGAAAATTGTTAAAATTGAATTCAAGATGAGACTTCAAAGTATGTTTTTCTTAAAAAAATTTGCAAGTGCCCACAAAAGCTGACTTTTTGTATCATTTGCTTGGCTTATTAAAATGCAATGAATCAAGGCTTTATACTTTCATAAAAACCTACACCATATGATTCTATATTAAAAAAATGATTTTATAATTCTTCCAGCCTTACCGCTTGCTGAAATCTTAAAAACGTCATAACCTTCTTAATTTTTATCTAAAATTGATAAGAATTATTAGTTTTAAAGCTTTTGCAAATATCGATCCTCACCAAAAAATCAAGAAGATAAAATGTTTGTTGCAATTCTGGGTACCAACCCGAAATCAGTAAAGATACGTTTTGGGTTTTTTGGTCTTTTAGGGATTGAAATATAAAAGTTATAAGTGAATCGTGGTCCAAAAGTTTAGTGCAGATCCAAATAAAACATTGCAAGTACAAATATGTGAACGATGATAAATTAGATCACCAAATTCAAAAAATTATTTATTTTTAGACAACTTTTTTTCGTATAAAAGTCTAATATTTGCGAATCTTTAATTTAAAACCATTTTTTAAAATTTGGAAACTCAAGGAAGCACAATCTCAATTATAGTAGAAAATTAACCCCTAAAGTCAAAATCAATCCAATTAGGGTCAATTTTGTTTTGGTCATGCTTTCAATCACTATATATAGATTGTGTCAAGTTGATTTTTTTGCAAATCGTGGAGTTTTTCCATATTTTTCCAACAAGACCATTCATGCTTCAAAATTCGTTATACTTTAAGGAAATATTTGCAATCAATATTTGATAACACCGTTATGGCATGCTAAAATCTGCCCAAAATTGCAGTATATGCTCATTTATCCTCAAAATCTACCCAAAACTAATTAGACCTCAGAAACTTCAAAAACTCACCAAAAATTGAGATTTTACTTTTATTTAAGTTTTATTATTTGTACATGTTAATACAATTTTAAGGCATGATCTCACTACTTGGATTTTCAATCCAACATTCCTCCATATGCCTTTGTTACTATCAAAGACCGACCTTTGTAGTTGAATTTCACCATACCTCCATGTGATAAATGAAGCATTTCTTTAGGTTTTATAGATTGTATGAAGGAAAAAAGTGAATGGACATATTCCTAACCCACCTACAAATAAGATTTTGAAGAGCCTCAAGTCAAATTTAATTTTGGAATTAATTTTTTTGGTTCAAGAAGCACTTCAAAGTTCAAACCCAGTATGCAACAACAGTAAGGAGTTTGAATCTAAAGGTAGGTTTGCACCTGACTCTTATGTAATTGTGAGTGTAAAATGATAAGAACACTCTTACAAAAAAAGCCAGTTTGTATTCACACCACAGAAATTGGAGAACCTTGTTTTCCGTATGTGTAGGCAGAGTATACGTATTATGCGTTCACGTACTGTAGTTTGGTTGTATTTTATCTGCCACAGTGGCAGAGGAAGGGACAATATGGTTGTGCGATCAGACATGTAGGATCGCTCTTACGTAAGCTTAGGTCCGCTTCCCACTCTAGCCAAACTTCGAGAAGAGAAGCGTCCCAACCAATGAAAACGCTCAAATGGCCAAAGTTCCTCCTCTCGGCCTTCACACTAGAGGTCGAAGTTCAAAGGACGTCACCACCAAAGGAGCCTAGGTGGCAGCACTTTTAGCTAGTTTTGGCGCCAAGAGTTTCTCCTCTCCACCAAAGTTTGGGTTGAGCAAAATGCTCGACCCAAACTTTCATTGAGAGGAGAAACTTTTTTTTCATTAAAATATGCACAAAAAGACAAGGCTCATGGGCTAATAAGAGCTGGTCATGCTCACTAGACTTGTCATTTACTATTCAATGAACCTTTTGACAATCATTGGGTTTAGACCAATGCTGTCCAAAAATAAGCTGAACTTCAGTTGCTCATAACTTTGTCATAACAATGTAGAATTTGCTGAAAGTTTTTCCACGTATTTTTCATTAGTTTATACACCTTCCCTATTTTTTTCAGATTTTTTTGATTTTTTTTCGATTTTATATAAATGTCTGAATACTCGGATCATAATTCTTGGCCTTTGGCCATCTCCTTTGGGCCTTCACACTATGCCCGCCCAAAGCCACCAAGTGGATTATTTTAAGATTACTTTCCAGCCCAAAGGCTTCTCCTCTCAACCAAGTTTGGGACAGTGGACAGTCCCTCCTCCTCTGAACTTCGGCCATAGTGGGAAGCTGCCCTTAGTAGGGCATCGGGTCTGTCCTGTCGTTGCGAAGTTGTCTCTTCCATCAGAGCTTTTGAGCTCAGTCCGTGTCTGCCCCCTCCACTCGCTGATCAGAGTTCATGTTCAAGTAATTGCTGTAGAGGTCCTCTCCTTGTGCTCAATGTTATCGTGGGGATGCAATTTTTATTTTTGCTCACCGCCGTTCTCACTTCACACCAACTTGCTGCTGGTTGTCAATTGCGAGTAAAATGGGAGATTGGGGTGAGCCGTCGTTTTTGTTTTGTTTACGACACTTGATGCATGCGGTTCAGTCTTGTGCAATTGCATAATGAAGTTGTTTTCCCCATTTGAATCCCCAGTATGCAGTGCTTCAAATTTATGGGTATACTAAAATTGTTAAGGATAGATGGGATTTGGAGGTGAAATGTGGAATGGTCTAGGATTTGCTGATTAAATATGATGCGTCTTCTGTGCGATGTTGTGCTGAGGGAATTGTAAGTATGCCATGTTTGCTTTATGAATTGATTCTACGCAGTATATGCAAGAATGTGGTCTCAGAATTGCGCATTCTCTCAGAACTCTGACTTCTGAATGCCGTTTGTTTTGTAGGGTTTCGGGGCCTTCTCCAATGGATCCCTTAATGCAACCGGGGTTCCTTCTTTCGTTTTCAGCATGGCTTCTTCTCCAACTGCTCAATCAGCCTGAACACTCACGATTTGAATCTACAGGTGACAATTCTGACGAGGAGAGCGACGATCCGTTTGCTGCTTTGGTGGGCAGTTTTATTGGGCCCGTCCAAGATGCCCACTCACTATTGAATGTAGGATTGAATAACTACAGGTTCTGCACTTTGCTACCCATGGTCGATGATGATGTAGGGTTTTGAGTCTGACCTCGTTCTACTACATGGTTTTCGAGGTTCTTACTTGAGCAGTATGATGACCGTAGATGGATTCAGATTCAGATGTTTAGAATGTCGAAGAAAGCAGTCTTGTCTTTATCAGAATTGCTTAAGCCTCATGTGCAGCGTCAGGATACAAGGTGCAGCATCAGGATACCTTGCGATCCCTGTGCTCATTCGGGAGCATGCACATTGTTTAAGTTAACTCATGGCGCTAGCCTTTTGATCTGTAGCGAAATGTTTGCCATGGGCAAAAGTACTGTCTCAATTGTTTTTGCGTGAAGTTGTGTACGCTGTAAATGATAGTTTGTGCCACGAAATTACGTGCCGTCGGGTGAGAGGCTTTGGGAATGTCAAGCCGATTTCAGGAGGCTCTGTGGGCTGCCAGCGGTTGTAGGTGCGATTGACCGCACCCATGTCGCCATCACTAAACCGCAGAATGGGCATGCAGACCACTACTACTTCAAGTCGGGGGGTTATAGTCTCAACTGTCAGGCCATAGTAGACAGTAACAAGCGATTTATAGACTTGTTTCTTGGCACGACGCACGTATGCTGCGGCACTCATCACTGCATCACATGGCAATGTATAGCAATTTATTTGACAGACATAATGGTATGGACGGGTTTGCTCCTTACCTTGTGGGAGATTCAAGATACCCGTTGCTCCTGTGGTTGATGGTTCTCCATAGGAAGCCTACCCAACTTAGCCTAGCGGAACAACTTTTCAACACAAGATTGAGAAAGGGACGATGTGACATTGACAATGCTTTCGGCATTCTCAAGCAAACTTTCAAAGAGTTGCTTGTGAAGTCGCAGTTGCACATCACCTTCATGCCAGATGTAATTATCTGTTGCGCTATCCTCCTCAAAGTTCTCCTTGGACAATCGCATGAGGAGGTGGAGGAACTACTCGATGTACTACGGAGAGAAGGACTAGACGGGGAGGTGATGGACGAAGACCTCGGGCCTGCAAAGGGTACCAACGTCGATGGCAATGACATTATAAATGTTCCAGGTATTGAGGTGCGCGGCGGCTTGGGCTTATACCTCAGCATGCAACGGCTGTAACAAGGAAACATGTAATAGTGTAAGCATGGTAAAGTGGACCAAAAAAGTGCTTAACTATTTGTCAATTTCAGCCCTTTTGCAAAACTGCACAAAAGTGATGGAAAGATGTTATTGAAGTCGATTTTTTTTGCTAATATAGATTCTTAACTTGTTTTTGTACAACTTGGAAAAGTTTCATGCAAAGTAGACACTTTAAAGTTATTGTATGAAGGCTTTGAATCCAAGCAAAGTGAATGCATTCATTTGAAAAAGTGGTTAGAAAAGAATCAAAAACTATCTAAAAATCACTTTTGATGATGTGGGGCCCTCTGTATGTTTAGAGGTATTCTAAAATAGTCAATTCATATACTCATTAATTGGTTTAGGGTTCCAAAAGTATCGCAAGGATGTTATTTAGGAGGGTCACTTCCGCGGTACTTTTTGTGAGTTTTTTTTCACCGAACATTGTTTTTTAAATTGAAAAAAACATCCTCTAAAGACAATAGAAGGCCCCAAATGAAGAAATTAAAACTTTGGAAAAGTTCATTTTCATAATTTAGAACTAGTGGTCAAATTCAGTTTCAATTGAGGACGTTCTTTTTATAAAGATGCGTGAAAGATACCTTATGACACCCTAGAAAGTGACTAAAATGCTCAAAAACTACACCAAAATGCTCAAAATCATTTTTGAGCTTTAAAAAACAGCACACTTCATATTCACTTTCTAGTGATCACACATTGCACTTACTGGTCTACTTTACTATGCTTACACCCGTAAGTAGATGTTGTACGAACTGCTTTCTGTTGTTTAAGTTTTGATTTTCAGTGATTGTAAAATTTAGATCACAGTACTTTACATGCATATTACTGTTTTTTTTCCATAGAACAGCAAATCCTCAAACTTCCGCAAGTTTAGAAGATAAATATGCATGTATTGGAAATTGCAATGTGAAATTTAAAAAAACCTTTGCGAGTCTGCTTCTAATCCACATTCTAACCCAATGCACCCTACTCCTTTACAGGTGCAATACACTCAGGCTAATACACATTGATTGGACTCCAAGACTACTAGTGTCTTTAGAACATCTTTATAGTATCATGAGACTCATCGTAAGTGGCAGTGGTGTGGTGAAGTCTTGCTCCGATATCTTTAGCACAGTCTTGTGCATCGTCTCTCCTTGTTATCGAAGCTCCGCTCTTGTAATGTGAGTATGTAGATTGCCCACTAGTATTCCTGCTGATGCCACCTGTGTTATATGTCGGGCCAGAGTTGTTTGCTGGTGTGTCGCTCTCCAATGCGACATCCTCTGTTGTGTTCACTGTTGGCCCAGCTAGATGGCCATGAATCCTAGGTTCATTAATGACCATATTCGTTATATTGAGACATTTTGTTAATTTTGAGATAGAATGCTTAGTATTGAAAATTTCATTTAAAAATTAAATAAATGAAACTAAAAATAAATAATAGTTAAATAGTGATCCTATAATAAAAAATTATAAGTTTAAGTTGTTATCTATTAATAGATAATTATTAGTAAAGAGATGAAACGGTTTATCCTCGACTCAAGGATAAAAATGAGACTCCGAAATGTCTCAATATAATGAATATGGTGTTATTAGCAAATAAATTGCTTTGTTGGTCTCCTAGGCTGTTTGGATGGCCCGTCTCGCTGGCGGCCTGGCCACATAGTTAACTTGGCTTTCCATGTGGGATGAATTGACAAAACTGCCGGCATCATAGAATGTTGGGGGTGATGTCTCTGTATTCAAAGATGCCGTTTGAGGCACTATTGGGAACATAAAGTTTCTGTTCATGGATAATGAGTTACTCAAAATAGTAGAAATCTGAGAGAGACATGAAACCATCCCCCCTTCCTTCGGAATGCTCAAACGTGCGTTGTCATTTGTAATTGATGCGTTCTTATAAATTCTTATATGATCTTTATTTCTTTGGTATGACATTTGTTTGCTAAACAACTTCAGTTGAACCTCAATCTTCGATTGCTCTAGCTCTCGCGATGCGTCTACAATGTCCTGCATCTACTGTGCCATTATTGCACCAGTGGCCTTCGTGGCCTTCGCAATGTCTGCATGGCCGGAGACATTCTTCCGCTTCACAGTTGTGTTCCCTCGGCGTCGTGGAGTTGTATTATTAGGAATTTTGGAAGTACTGATATAGTGTGGGGTGATACCTGGAAGGAGGCCGGTGTATGGCTTGGAGCTGGGAGTTCCAGCAGGTTCGTTTGGAGCAGCTGTTTGAGACGGCGTCGAGGATGTCCTGTTTGGAGAGCGCGGTGGTGTACTGTCACCATTCACTTGAAAATTGTGAGGAGGTGGGCAATCAGTGGGGTCACCAACCTCAAGTTCACTCTCCCCGGACTCCATCGTCATCTGAGTGCACTTGAGTCTTGCAATGTTCGTGGTCGGTAGTTACTGTCGCCTGGAGCTAACATGTCCCTGACATGCGGCGGTTGAATCATTGGATGATTCCCGTACCATTCATGAGTTCCTTCATACACGTCTTAAGCAATTAACACTCGAGGCAGTCCTTCAAATTTCCTCTCCGTAGGGCTCAAATCTCAATAGTTTGCCATATTTCGTCCCGTTCTACTAAGATAATCCATGATGCACTTGTAGTCGAGTACTATTTGATTCCACTTTTTTTTACATGCTAGACTGTCACAAACAATGGGCGGGAAACGTGCACTATTCACAAATTGGGACACGCAAACCTACTTGCTCGTGTCTGGGGTCATCAAATTCCTTTCGTTGACGGTGTCCATCTCTTGGAAATACATCTCTCGTTTCGCAGAGATAAGAGCACGAATTTCTTGGGGGCTCCAATTTGGCCCTCTGTCCTTCCAAGCCCGCTTCGGTGGACTTGGGCATGCAGCCAAGGGAGTAGTTTGTGGCGATGCTCTTGGCACATCAGAAGCTCCAGTTCCACGAACTCCTAACCGAACTTGGCCACGCAGAGGCAACATCATGGAACCTGCATAGTAATTTGAAATGTTGTGAGATTGTAAGAATCATAGGATGTTTTCTAAATACGTACTTATTGAAGCATAGGAGAGTCGTTTTGTGTTGTGCAGGTCTCGTTTTCCTTATGAATCACAAATCAATCATGAAGGTAGTTATTGTTGGGGGGGGGGGGGGGGGGGGGGGGAGTACCGTCAATAGGAAGGGCTATGGGGCGAAAGGGACCACTCAACGTCTGTGACTCCATGCGATTATCCATCGTGGAGATAAGTACATTGAAACTAGCAACTAAATTCACAAGTCAAGTTAGGACATAAGTTTCATTCTTCTATAATTGTTTTAAATTGTATTCCTGATTGTGAACCTCCATGCAATCCATAATGTAAGTTGTCATTAGAAATTCAAGGATTCTCTATGTATGCGTCAACCTCCCTATATAATCTGGAAGCTCTGGAAACCGAGTATTGTGGATCATTGAGACTCTACCATGCACTTAAAGGGAACGTCAAAAAGAATTATACATGATATAGTATCGACTATCATGGCTTGTGAAGGCAAATAGAAACGGCATTGCACGTCTACAGCAGTGCGTGTATAGAGAAGAGGTTAATCAATGTGGACGGCTGTTACATTTTAACCCAAACTGATTCCATAATCATGGCTTTCTGGGTCACATTTTCCCTTTCACATATACCACCTACATTGATATTGACTTATAGCATTATTGCTATAAGTTAATAACAACTTAAAATGACCAAACATATACATCTTCCTAGAGGAGTTCTTTAGTAATCACCCTTCATTTAATTCACTTTCAATTTGACTTCTCAAAGTAATAGTATTTATAGATAATCAACCTTCCAATAGCGTTCAAGACCTCAAAATTGCTAAGATATACAAAATTTGAATAGGTATTGTCATGAAAACCTCAACAAAACATATGTCTAAAAATGATTAACTCCATCAATGAAAGAAAATAACAAAGGAAATTCTCACTTTCAAAGAATTGACAAAATTCAGGAAAGAGAAAAAATCATGGAAATTATAGAATTCTAGAATTATTGTGAATGTTTTGCTCGTATATAAGCACTCCATTTGTAGATAAGTTCTCCATTTGTAGATAGACTTGAGATATTGTAGAGTAGCTTATTACTTGGATTGATGTTTATAAGCGTTGATGACCAAATAGTGGTCGATTTCATTGTTTATCCGCATGTAGCCCTCATTCAGCTTATTGTTTTTTATGTGTGTAATTTCATTAAAGATTGGAATGGTGTATATTTTTGAGATGCTTTTCTTGATGGAAAGTTCAGTGTTGATGAAAGTAGGAGCCATTTTGAAGTGCAAAGCATCAATGCCGCACAATCAACTTTTTCTAAATTTAGTTGATGGGTGGGTATGTAGAATAGCTTTGAAGGTCAAAAATTTGTGTTGGAAATTGTTTTTGGGAGCTGCATGGGAAGTGCAACATTTGTGGAGTGGGCAGTTTGTAGTTTTAGAGGCAGTTGCTAGAGGACCAAAATGTGAATCCATGTAGACAACCATGGTGGTGGAGGGAATAAGTCCCTTTAAAACTAAGCAACGACATGGTACAATCACATTCAAATTGAAAGAAAATCAAAACTAGGGTTTTGACTATGGCTAGAAAAGATGCAACTACAAGTGCATTCATATACACTACATTCTTAGACTTATAATATCCTAGGCAAGCTGTGATGGGGGAGAGAGGAAGATTCTCATAGCCTCCAAATTGGTATGCAGTCAAAATGGACAAGGCTAGGACTCCAAGAAGTCATGGCAGCCTTCAAAGAGAGATCTATCTAATAATAACAAGTGAAACATATCTATCGGTGACCGTCACTCTAAGAATTGTTGGCAAGGGCACATACATATAAACAATGCAAGGAATGCAACACAAAATGAATATTGAATCCAGCAATTGAAAGATTGAGGGAGCAATCCATCACTTGAGAGTGCAACGCCACAAATTTTCACTGCGCTAGATTATAGCAAACTTGAGCGCGGACAGTGATAGTTAGGGCGAGAGATTTGAGGAGGGAGCTAGTGAGTGTGGACAGTGATTAAGAGGTTTGGATATGGAGGACAGTGAGACTGTGAGGGAGAGATTTGAAGAGGGAGGTGACAAAGAGTAAGTAGTGGGGGAGAGGTTCGGGAAGAGAGGTGAGCTAGCTAGGAGATTTGGACATTGAGAGGGTGAAGGAGAAGGGGGTCCGACAAATCATGGAGAGAACTGCGAGAGCACATCTCCATGAAGATTCAGCGAGCATTGGAGGCACTAATAGTGAAGGCAGCTATCGTAGTTGGGCCAAGATTTGGAGTGATGAATGTTGCATTTGCCAGCCATTGTTATTGGTCTTCCCCTCCTCCACCGCCACCGAATGAAATGAGTGAGCACATTGCAGCAATTCACAATTGGATGGAGGAGATTCAACAGGCAAATGAATATCTGACATCACTAGTATTAGAGA
The DNA here is from genome assembly GCA_014871385.1 of Ceratodon purpureus. NCBI lineage: Eukaryota > Viridiplantae > Streptophyta > Bryopsida > Pseudoditrichales > Ditrichaceae > Ceratodon > Ceratodon purpureus. Next base: position 122,563 of record CM026433.1, on the reverse strand, counting down.
TTTCTTTTGAGAATTATCTTAGGAGGCTCCATGAATCTGTAGAAGCAAGATGGGTAAAAATCCACAAAACTAATCGGAGTCTCCCATTAGGAGAAATCAGGGGTTTCCAAAAGGCCTTGTAAGACAACCCAGATTAGGTGAGCTTTGTGCCCAAACACCCCTTTGCTGCTCTCAGCACAAGTAGAGAACGCTGCCCACAGCGGCCTGACAAGGTTCAGAAGGGAGCTGCGTGCCTCGATTGTACCTCGTTGGCGTCGACGTGTCAACGGTGTTTGGTGAGCGCCAAGGAGTGGAGTAAATATTGCTCTGCAAATAATAAACTCCCTTGATCAGTTACTTTGATCCATGGTTTCTTCGATTTGTTGCCACAACAATTTAGGCGTGATGGCGCCACCGGCTCTACGTCGTTCAGCACCAAAAAAACGCGGCGGGTAGTTCTGTTTCCCACAATTCGATTATGCCACAATGACACGCACAATTCAATGTGATATGCTTCTAAGATTCCAAATGACAATAGTGTCCCAGATTGGTAGTGCGAAACTGAGTTTTAGATTAACTTGTTTCTAGCGTCCGGTGGCAGCAACGGCGCCAAAGGCTCGTTGAGTCGTTCTTAGTCGAAGACATTGGCTTCATCAAAGAGATGTAAATTGATGTACTCGAGGGGAAGGTGAGTTGCCACAATGAACCTTTGTAGGGTGTTTGTAGGTTAATGGATTTTAGGAATTTGAAATTCGGTACCATCAGACCTTGTTGCCACAATGGTTTCTAATAGAGTAGGTTTCCAGGTCAAAGGTGTGGCCCGTGTTCCACCGAAGTATATTACAAGTAGTTGTGATTGTGAATTTGGCCGTCCAACAACAATAATCTCGGTTAAGAGAGTTTGTTCACATTTCTTTTTTGCCTTGGAGGTGTCCAAGAATGATAACAAGTTTTCTCGGTTAGCTACAGGTCACTGAGCTGCTTAGGGGAGATTCAATCAATTGTTTGGATTTTTCCCCTTCACGATGGCAGCATAGGGCTTGGGCTACACGCAACACTCAGTACATTCCCCAAGTTTCACTAGACGCAAGCTATGCCCCGGTCATCAAGTAAGGTTCTAAACAAGTAGAGCTGCACATGAGAAGCTCGTTTCCAGTACAGAGGTGTCTTGAAGACATCAACATTGACTTGTAGACCGATAGAGACATTTACCCTGTTGACCCACTTACAGGGAAGCCACATCCATCGAAAACGCTTAAGGAGTTCATTGAATTCATATGCCATGGAGAGCAGGGTCTCCAAGGCAAAATATACAGGCTGATATATCATTGTGTACATGGTCCTACACCGCATGAAGAGGACATGGAGATGCAATGCAGACATGTGAGTGAAGAAGTGCTTCTGCTTAGAGGCGAAGCTATTGCGAGCAACTCAAGGGTGGCCCAAGATCTTCAAATGGAGAGAATGTGTTGCTTTGAGTTAGAGAAAATATGTTATGAATTTTGACATTTATTGTGGGGTAAGCTCAAGTTTGGTGAGAAGAAAAATTGAAAGTTAGAATGGAGTTGGCAAGCAAAATGATGATGTAGTGAAAAACTTGGTAAAGAATTTACACCATAAAAAGCTTCTAGTTGTTGTTGACAACTTTGTTACTAGCATCCCTTTATTTACTAGTCTTTTAGATGTTGGAATCTTTGCTACGGTACCGGCAAGGTCAGATTGCAAGGGGCTTCCACCTTGCTTGATAAACAAAGCACATGATGTAATTTAACATCAGCAAAGGTGGCATAATTTCCGCTTTGACTCTAGCGGGAAGTTGTGTTATTTAGTATGGATGGATAAGAAGTCCGTTTTGCTCTTATCCACACGTCCTTTGCCAAAAGGTCCATTGGGAAAGTTAATGTATGTTTGGCGTTTGGTACATAGAGCAAAGAAGAAAATACCTACTACCCCTATCCACCTAGAATATACTAAAGAGATGCAAGAAGTTGATGTGGCGGACCATTTGAAAGGGCTTACTCTTCACTCTCCAAGAGCAATAAGTGGTCGCACAAGGTTTTTTGACTTCTTACTTGACTCGGCCTTCATCAACTCATGGATTGTGTAAAGTCAGGTATCTTACTTGGGCGTTATGGAGCCATTAACACACTTGGATTTCCATTTGCAGCTAGCTCAACAACTAGGAGTCTCCATGCCAGCCCCTTGACTCTACACTTCTATAAAATCGCCATTGAAGCCACTAGTTCATGGCACTTTGACATCTAGAAAGCAAAGCCTTTGTTTGTAGGTGCGCACCAACAAAACATGCCCGGGGTGTGCAGGCCTTTTATTGTGAGAAGATCAATGCTACATTTTAATCCATCAAGCTAATTGAAGGTAAATTTTTTCAAGTCTAAATACTCTCTAGTTGGACTCCAGAACTTGCAGCCACATGCCAAAATGCACAACTTCTGCAACCCCCTATACTAAGGAAAAAAAATTAATAAAAAAAATAAAAAAAATAAAAAATAAAAAATATATATATATATATATATATATATATATATATATATATATATATATATATATATATATATATATATATATATATATATATATATATATATATACTACGAGTAAAAATAACCAGTGCCGATGGATGACAGTGATAGTGGAGGCCAAAAGGTTAATAACCAATATCGTTGCCAAGTTCAAGGCGAGCAAGGTGTCAGGAGGTGAACAAAGCAAGATCTCATAAGAGAGTTACTTTTGACCTAAAGACATATCGGGAAATATATGTAGCGTGGAATTTAACAGGTAATGGGATCAGCAGGAACCGAGTATCTAAGGGATCAAGCATACGTCACAAAACAAGAATTCAGGAAACAAAGAGGGCTAAATGAAACAAAAAACCACAAAAACAATTCTCTTCCTGAATTTTGTCAATTCTTTGAAAGTGAGAATTTTCTTTGTTATTTTCTTTCATTGATGGAGTTAATCATTTTTAGACATATGTTTTGTTGAGGTTTTCATGACAATACCTATTCAAATTTTGTATATCTTAGCAATTTTGAGGTCTTGAACGCTATTGGAAGGTTGATTATCTATAAATACTATTACTTTGAGAAGTCAAATTGAAAGTGAATTAAATGAAGGGTGATTACTAAAGAACTCCTCTATGAAGATGTATATGTTTGGTCATTTTAAGTTGTTATTAACTTATAGCAATAATGCTATAAGTCAATATCAATGTAGGTGGTATATGTGAAAGGGAATATGTGACCCAAAAAGTTGGCCAATGCTTCTACAAGGCACTCTTATTTATTTTTTACTATGGAGGACCAATTTAGAAAATTTATCGTGAACTGCATGGACAATTCTCTGCATGTATTGTCCTTGGACCATAACGACTTTACAATAACTAGTTTTTTTCTTGCCTCTCATGAACTTTTGGTGCATATATTCGTACTACATACATAATTCTAGGTTTGCACATGGCTTTGGATTTGTAATAGAATTTTTGAGCAAGAACATTGGAGAAGCTTTGAGCTCACATGTCCGCAACAAGCAGCATAGTTGCACATTTCAAAAGCAACCACACTGCATAAAGCTAACCTTGTCAATATCTTCAGTACATGTATATTTTTTTATAAATGTTTTGGGGCAAATGAACAAACTTCATTGCAAAGAGAAGTAGATATAAGCTTGTTGGGTATGTAACATTTGGCTTTGAAAGCCTACATCATCAAGGACCAACATATCACAACAAACCTTGATTTAAGTCCATAATCCAATGCCAATTAAAAGTATAATTCTCATTTAAATCCCTATCACAAATAAAAGAAGCTTCATGAACATTTAAATAAAATTTGTGACATAAATAACAATCATATACACTTACGAATTAACCCCCAAATGCCTGAGCCTATGACCACGGAAATAGACTTTGACTTTGGTTGTACTATTTTGCCACTATAAATAATGTAAAATATGTACTTTTTTTTTCTTAGCTAGATATACATGTTATCTACAAGCAATAATTTTATCAAAATTAATGGTTTCATTATGTAATTAATATAAATTTTCAAATCAGAACAAACAAAGAAAATTCATAACAAATGTAGGTTATACTAAAAAATTACAAAATATTTACCATAGATGTATACGACAACCAAGAACCTTATACTAGTTACCGTGCTAAAAAATTATATTTAAATTAAAAATTATGATGAAGAAACCTAAAACCGTGGAAAATCAAGTAGTAGCCACGGTCATACCCCTTCATCTTGTACCAGCTATAAATCACTCAATTTTAGGTATTTTTCAAAATTTTAAATTAGACTGGAAAATGGATTTATCAAGCTACATTTCATTAGTTTATATCAACCGCAAAAAAGATCATCCTGACAGTCAAAATTGTGTTTCAGCTGTCTGCATCAAGGAATTTTTGATTACACACACGGTATTGATCTTTTAGACTTTAAGGAGGCACCAAAATTCATGAAGTTATTATTTTGAGGATTTATTTATGAGATTAGATAGAGTTCTCACAACTCTACCACATGAAAAAAGAATGGATGAAAAATTGTCATTTGGATGACAGTTATGGAACTTGGAAAAATGAGATCGACTAGTTTTTGGTCGTTTAGGCGTTTAGGGGTTAAATAGATATGTGACCTTGATGTCTAGAGTACCGTAAAACATAGAAACTAAAGAAATTCAATCTTGAATTATATTCTATGCTTACTCTTGAGTCTTCACCACCCTATAGCAAGAAGTCATACGATGTGTAGTCACATTCATTGCAAAGATCACTGCCCGTGCCGGTCCTCATCCCGGCCCCGCCCTTCTTCCCGGTCACGTGCACCTTCTCTCTCCTAGAACCGCTCTTCTGCCCACTCCCGGAGTCCCTGACTCCGTGAGCGCAGCCATTTCACTTGGGAGAGAGCAGGAGCTTCCGGGCAGGGGGGATCATCGCAGCAGCGCCGCTACAATTTGTGCGGAGTCGGTCCTGAGCAATTTGGAGTCCAATTTCGATTAGCGATCGCGAGCTCGGAGATTGGCTTTGCGGAGGAGTATTCCGTACGGGAGAGGAGACCCCTAGAGTACGACCATGGCGGAGGCCATGGCGGCGATCAGGAGAGCAGGTTGTTTGCGGACAGCGACGGCGCAGGAAGTTTTGTGCATCGTGCTGGTTTGCACATTCCACGGATTTTTGATGGCGGAAGAGATCCCGACCTGCTAGTTTCCTGCTGTCTACACGTTTGGTGACTCTCTGACGGACAACGGGAATGCAGTTGTTGCGTTTTCCGAACAGTTCATGGACTCCGTGACTTGGCCGAATGGCATGCTGGTCCCAAGTTATCCAGCCGGGCGGTACTGCGACGGATGGCTTCTTACGGACTACATAGGTGATGCATCGACTCGTTTCTGATTTTCCATTTTGTTCCAGAGCTGGCACTTGCTTAATATTCTGGTAGATCGGGACATAAATGAAATATACTGCTCGCGCTTCACTACATTTAATTAGTTTCAGGTTTGCCTTCCTCTGGTGACTGGTGATGAATGTGCGCTCGATGACAAGTGTGTGAAGAATGTTGTGCGGAATGTGATGTGTCTGAGTAGGATGTCAAGTAGACAGGGTGGTAGCTTAGTCTGGTAACAACCCGTGGTGACCGCAAAGGACTGCATGAATGCGTGATGGTAAAGTGTCGGTGGAACACACGGTGATAATGAGATTTTAGAACTGACAGCGGCTTGAATCTGTACTTGGTAATCATGTACCGGCATTCAATTCGCGTTGGCAGCCTTTGGTGTTGGAGCGAGGCCGAACAGTCCGATTCTCGATAGCATCGGCGCTGACTTCACGTAGGCCAACTTTGCCATGGCAGGCGCGACCGCACGCAACACCTCCGTGTGGTACCAAAATTCCGGTCGCAGCACTCCGTTCTCATTGAACCTCCAGGTTTCGTTGATGCTACGCTACAAAGCTCGACTGCAGTACTACGTTGACCGTTTCCGTACGCTTCCATTCGCCTACCTCCATTCCGATTCCTCAGCTTTACGCGTATGTTTAAAAAAGACTGATCACCAAAACAATGCACCTCTCTCTTGCACGTTGTGAAGTGGTGTGGTACTTGATTCGGCCAAGATGAGCCGAAGTTGTTTCATGCTGTGATCGTTTGCAGCAGTGAGCCGGTCGTTGCCGACGGTAGAGTCCCTCAACTCGCCCCTGTACGTGGTGAATGTCGGATTCCAGCACTACTTTTCCATCCTGTACAACCAGACGGCTTCGGCGTCTTCGACGTCTTCGGTGGAAGCGCACGATCGGGCGCCCGAAATCGTGCCGTCGGTCGTGGAAGCAATCACCGAAGCGGTGCAAGTTGTACAATTTTACCGTTCGCGTCACTCGTTGATTTGCGGAATGCATCATTCTTGAGCTCGTGCCTTTCGTTCATCGACGCCGAACAGCTAGTTATATTTTAGAGCCGTGCTTCAAGGTCGTTTGTAATAAGTAAGCGCTTGACTTAATTTGGATGGAGCTCGCATCGCATTCACGAGATCGGTGCAAAGCACATCTTGATGGTGAACGTCCCGCCGCTTGGCTGTGTGCCTTCTCTGATGTCGACATACTCCCAGAGCTCGGCAGGCAGTTACGATGGCGACGGCTGCATGAAGGACACGAACAGAATAAGCAAGTATCACAACACGCTGCTTGCAGATAGCGTGAATGATCTGCGCGACACTCTCCGATCACATGGCGCAACCATATACCTCGCGGACGTATATCGGGTGTACAAAGAGGTGTTGAGGCTGCCGTCCGACTATGGTATGACGTTCACCATAATATATCTCATGTCCATGTCCATATTGATTTCGGATTTTATGAGGAAATTGCCTTCTATATCTGTTACGGCACTGCATCCTAATCCTTTAATCGAGACTCATCCATCCCTTTCTCGCTAAACTTCACTTTGATTGATCGAGCCTCGTTGACATCGTAACTAGGCATCACAAACCCTTTGCGAGCATGCTGCGGGTATGGCGGTGCGTACAATTTCAACAGTGACGAAGGCGAAGAGAGCTTCGAAATCTGAAATGCGCTTGAGGAATTGACGGTAGGGAGGTTTGAATGGTAGCAGTGGCGGCTACAGATTGGGATCCCTTCTTCAATGCACTTGGGTCCCGAGTGTGACACCATGGCACAGAAGTCTTGGATCGGGAACGTGATCGTCGTAGTGTGTAGAGAGGTTAGTTTCTGTTTGAGCTTGAATCCCTTGATGGAGTGCATTCCTGGGCGGATTGATTGCCGAGAGAGTCCAGAAAGATGGTTTGAAGTGGAGAAACTTCGAGCTTGGGTGAGAGGGCAGGGGCGTTCAGAGGGAACGGCATCAAAAATCGTAGCTCTGTTACAAGTGGATCAGTTGTTGTCGGAGCCGCGACCGAGGACCTGGTTACGCAGAGGAAACTTTGAAGAAGAAGACAAACTTCGGTACCTGTGGTACCGGCACGCTGCAAGATTGCTCGGTTGGAAGGAGAGGCAAAAATTTCCAGGATTTGTATCAACGCTCTTGAAGAGTCACACTTTTTGGAGCCATAGAGTCAGGGATGAAGCTGTCGCTCAAGAAGCAGGCGATGGCGCATTCAAACCTAACCCCGGAGTCCATGCTCGTGGGGGAATCGGCGCCGAAGGGCCACACCATGGCGAGGGTGACGCCAGACATGGTGGGCGTGGCGCTCTTCCGGGATCAGGTACGCTGCTGTTTTGATCTAGGAGGGCTGGGCGAGTTGGGTGAGGGTTTAGGGCAGGGAGTAGTTGGATGTGGGGTTTAGGGGACGACGGTGATCTGCATTGAGTTGAATAGGTCCATGGTGGATTCTCTGATGATGGTATTGCTACATTCTGAATTATGTAAAATTGGTGTAGCATGTGCATTGTTGATGTCCAAGAATGTGGCTGTTGAGACTAGGGTGCTGAATTACAAGTTTCCTGTAAAACGGAGAGAGATAGGGTCGGTGAAGGGATCTGCTCATATTTGCAACTCACTTTTGATGGTGTTGAATTACCTGAGGATGGGGGGGGCGGGTTGCTGTGCGTGTTTTTTTTTTGAAACAAGTGGGGGACACTGAGCAGCCGGTGTTGACGGTCCCGTTGGAGTTGGTGACAACGGCCAAGAGAAGTGGACGCCCGCGGAAGCAGGCACTCACGGGGGGCAATGCGATGGGAGAAGCTGCGGAATTAGCCAAGGGAGGAGTCCAGGTATGAATGCCGCCTTGGAACTCGCTTCTCCTTTCTTCGTCTTCCACATTGCCAGCAATCATAGTAGGTTGAAAATGGGTCTTCTTTCCGGACGTGCTGAATGTGTGACGTCTGGGTGCCTCAAAGATGTTTGGTAGAGTCACAAAGATTACAACTTTTTGTTACATTGTACTCTTCTGAATGTTTCGTGTATGTTGTACTCTTTTGTGAAGGCTCTTCAGACAGGGCTGTTGAGTTGTCATGGCGGTGCTGAAATTAGCTGAGGATGGGGGGGGGGGGGGGGGGGGGGGGTGTGCGTGTTGTTTTTCCTGAACAGATGGAGGACACCAACCAGCCGGTGATGAGGGTCCCCTTGGAGTTGGTGACGATGGCCAAGAGACGTGGACAACAGCGGAAGGAAGCAAATACGGGGGGCAATGCCATGGAGGAAGCTGGGGAATTAGCCAAGCTCGGAGTCCAGAAGAAACAGAGGCCACCGAGGAAGAAGAAAGAGGACGAAGTAGGGGTCGTGAAGAAGACGAGGGCACCGAGGAAGAAGAAGGGAGAGGAGCCCGGGCCCTCGGAGGTGGGAGACTATGAAGCGGGGGTGCTGGTGGTTTCGAGGGAGGTGCTAGGGGAGAAGAATGCAGCTGGTCCGCCAGGAAAAGAAAAAGAGACTCCTAATGAAGGGGAGGACGGGGGCGAGCAGATACACTCGGCATTGGTGGACAAAGCAACGAAGACGGGGCGTACCAGAAGACAGAAAGGGCAGGGTGGGAACGAGGTATTGGAGGGGGCCGAGGACCAGATCAACGGGAGGGTGGATGTCTAGGCTAAGCCATGGCGTGGGAGGGGGAAAAAAACGCCAGTGCTTGAGCAGGAGGGGGAGGGGATCGAGCAGGCTGCAGCACCACCAGCAACGAAGAGAAGGAAGAAGGGAGAGTGCAAGTAGCCAGGTGCAGAGGCTGGCATTGTTGGAGCGGAGGGGACTCTGCACCGGGAAGGACGTTGCATAGGTGAGATGACCATAGTCAGTTCTTGTTCGAGTGGCGGTTTGTTAGAATTATGTGCAACCCGAGACTCTGTGGACCTCTAGGGATGATAAACAGGGTAGCCTCAATGGTGCTGACTACGATTTTCTTACTGTGCAAGGCGAGGGGTCCCCCGGCTAACGAAGGCGGAGAAGGGGAAGTCGAAGCAGGCACCAAGGAAGCCCAAGGAGTGGCAACCACCAACCAACATCAGGCCGAGTGCAGTGGTGGGAGTTACTACCCGGGCTAGGAGAACATTGGATTATCAGGAGAAGGAGAAGGTCGATGCCGATGCAGCCATTTGGGACGTGCTGCAGTGCTACCAGCCTTCGGAATCACAGGGAACATGCGACAGCATGGCTACTCGGAATTTGGTCTTCGAGGAACACGTGTTTCAAGAGGTGGCCCGGACAGCCACTACGCCTTTGACAAGGGGAGGATATCAGGGAGGGGGGGCCCGTAGGTCTCATCGGTAGGTGCGACAGGATACGAGACCTATGGAGCGTAGAGGTTGGGATGTTGCTCGTGCGGGATGGGCCGTTCTCATACCCAACAGGTTCATCTCCGAGTATTCTTTCTATACATGTGACACGCCATCTTGGACTCTAGGAGATGTCGTTGCAGAATATGAAGATATGGTAGCAAAGAAGCAGATGGTGGTGGTCGAGTTGGGCGGCTTCAAAGACCACATGCATTTCCGTGCATGCGACGTTCGCATGGCGAAGGGAAGGGATGTGCGGGCGCAGGGGAGCGAGGGAGGACACGGCTATGGCTGGGCCAAGCGCCGGCAGAATTTGGGAGCTGCGGGGGTGAATAGAGGGAATCTGGGCCAGAGATCAGGGGCTGGGATTGATCCTGGAGAAGAACCTTATTCAGAGGAAATCGCTGACAACGGAGCAGCGAGGGAGCGGTGGGTGACGCGGCCAATCGAGGAGTACATGGAGCCGTCGGCAGAGGAGGCGCCAGAGGGCACCCAGGAGTCAACCGCACGCACTGTCTTTCCACAGGTGAGCAAAACTCTCCCTGATTACATGTTGTGGGATGAAAACGACGGATTCATGGGTGAGGGGGACGTAGTGCAGCAGTGCGAGGCTGAGGTCTCATCAGGCGAGGAGTGGATACATGCCTTTGAGGACGACCTCGGTAGTGAAGAAGAGGATGAGACTAACTATGTGCCGACCCGACCTCCTCTGCCCCAGGACTTCATGGAGTGGTGCGAAAGTACAAACTCTTTCATGCCAGGACACCTGGAATTACACCAACTGCAGGCTTTCTATAGAGCAGAAAGCTGGAACGCAGACAAAGTATCATTGCTTGGGAGCAGGGACAACTTCTGCGGGCCTCAGCTTGGGTACCAAAATGCTGGAGATTCGGTACCAGGAGTTACAGAAGTGCTCGACTTGTACTGGACTCCCGAGACGCTTGGGAGGATAGTGGAGGAGACGAATCGCTACGCAGGGGAGGGCAGCGGAAGAGCCGGGGATTCAAGGACCAAGGGGGGGCCAAGGTGGAAGGACGTTACCGTACCAGAGCTCCAGGCATGGCTGGGTGTCTGTATTCTCATGGGCGTGAAGAGATTGCCCGCGGTAAAGCATTACTGGCTGCGTGGAGAAGGTTTCATCTACTGTACTCTCATACCCAGCGTCATGAGCTTGGCTAGGTGGTCGGAGCTGCTTCGGTGTTTGCATCTTGTAAACAACAGGGATGTAGTCAGGGATTTAGGTTCTCCACAGTTTGACAGAATTGCAAAGACGCGCTGGGTCATAGACATGTTCGTGGGGGTGTCTAAAGAGATTTACAACCTTGAACGTGAGATCACAGTCGACGAATGTGTGATGCCCTACAAGGGCCAATATTGTTTTATTCGGCAATTCATAAAAGACAAGCCTGTGAGGTTTGGAATCAAGTGCTGGGTCTTAGCCAGTTCGAAGTCCAGGTTTGTTTCTAACATCGAGGTCTATTCTGGAGAAGGCACAGGTATGGGCTGGCACGAATTGGGATACCATGTTGTGATGCGACTGGTGGCAGGTCTTGAACGACGTTGGCATTGCCTGGTCGTGGACAACTTGTTCGCTTTGGTCAACCTTTTTCATGAGCTCATGTGTCTGGGCTACTGGGCTACCGGAACAGTTAGGAGAGCAAGCAAGAACTTGCCCAGCGGCCTGTACCGGGGAGCAAGGACGAGGAGAGGGGTTCCATGCTGATCCACACACACAACCATAGGCAGATGGGAGTTGTGTCATGGCAGGACAAGTGTCTTGTGACACTTTTGAGCACTGCTGCGAGCCTGTGGGAGCGAGGCCTGAATGTGCTCCGTAGAGTTCCTGGCATGCGTGGCCAGCTCATAGTTCATGCCTCCCCTATTCTCCTCTAGTATCAAGAATATATGAGAGGAGTCGACGTTGGTGACCAGATCCAAGCTAACTACTCATCCCAGCTTCGAAGATACAGCCGCTTCAAGATACAGCCGCTTATTGGATTGAAGAAGACTTCCCGCCAGATTACATGCTGCCGGCTCAGGAATGTTTGAGAAGGGAGAAGGCAAGGGCTGGACACTACTTGCATGCCAACAGTGAGCAAAAATTGCTGGAGAAAGTTCAACATGAGCTACTCACGCAATACCCGACACAATTACTTGAGAAGGAGGATTCGGGGTGCCATACTTTGTTGAGGGATGATAAGGTTGACGATCTCTGAAGAATGTATCGTCTTTTCTTCAGAATTCCCAAGGGCTTGGAACCAGTAGCAGCCATTTTTAGACAGGTATGTAACCTGCCTCTTGGTTGCCACTACCTTGGTACTGTTTTTGGGATATCAAATCTATCATGGTTGTGGATTGATCGATAGAGCACCTAATGTAATGCAAAGTGTTGTGCACTTGACATGTGGTCCATGTTGGGATTCCTATCTTGCTTGTAACACGGTTCTATGTTGGCCTGCAGCATGCTACAGATGAGCTAACTGCCCCTGTCAAGCAAGCTGAAGATGCAGCCAGCAATGAAAAGGTTAGTTCTGCGATTTCTCTACTATATCGCCGTATTGCAGCGCTGTTTTTTGCAATGGGGCTGTTCGAGCAGTTTTTTGGCTTTTCGTAATTTAACTAGAGTTCATTGCATTTTGCGCAGGCTGAGAGAAAAGATACTGTTGGAGTTCAAGAACAGGTAATATTTGAAATCCTGTCCTCATTTTCAAATGGTATCTTGCTCATGTTGGATTTTGAAATTTGTATCATATTCTGGGTTTACGAGAGAGTTCATTGATAAGGCTTGCAGCCCCTATATTACCATTCTGAAAGGATAATGCAGCAAAATAGAAAATCCTGTACTAGTTTATGCCTTGCTGGATGTAGTCTGATACATGTCTGATTGCTTTCCACAGGCCTTTGTGCGGAAGGGCATTGAACTTCACAACAAGTATTTACAGTATGTCAGCGAGTGCTTTGTCAATCATTCCCTATTTCACAAGGCGAGCTACTACTTCAGGCTTGGATTTTGCTACAGTTTCCCCGTTTAGATGAGGCTTGGCATTCTGTTTTGAGATGCTCTTGCTATGATGAATTAAGTATTCGGTTGGGTGTTTGGCTGTGCAAGCAGGCATTGATCGGAATCCCTTGAAGTCTTACACCGCTTCTGGCTACATTCTGTGATAATTTGTTGAAGAAGGGAGGAAGCGAAAAGCTAAGTGATGAAGCAATTGACGGAGGTGGAGAAGCGGTCTAAGACTTTGAAGGACCCTGGAGATGGGGTGTATTCTTGTTCCACACCGCGACTGGTATCTCCCGATCGGACTCTACTTCAAGGCAATGTACACCGAGGAGCTTGCCAGGTATTCTGCAACCTTTTCTCGTGTCAATTCCACAGAGTCCTCCCTAAGTAACCTTCAACGAGTAAAGGACTGAATTGCCCCACTGTTGTTGCTCGCAGAGTTTTGACTGGTTTGCAGGAAATGGCAGCACTTCAAGAATTCGGAGTCTGCTGCCTCCCGGCGAAATCCTCTGTTTCATGGGGGGGTGGCGAATCCGCTGTCCCTAGATATTCTATAGCCCCCAGGGATTCTGCAGTCCCCAGCGACTCCCTAGTCCCCAGCGATTCTGCAGTCCCCAATACATCTGCAGTCCCCAGCTCTGCATTTCTCCCACCCGTAACTTGGTGTTTTCGGCGCCATCAATCCCTGCTAGACAGCCATGGCCGTGGGCGCATGCTGGCGGGCATTGATGCGCCCTCCTCTAGGTTTGTGGGTTCTACTTATCCCAGCGTTTCCTTCACCTGAGGTCCCTATTCGTTCCGCCGCTCCTTCACTCCGCCAATTGCCCGCGCTCCTAACCCTGAAGTCCCTCCTCTCGCGTCTGCTTCTTCCGTTTCAGTCTCTGTTCAACCTCCATTCTCGTTGATCCCTCGTTGTTGTCTCTCACGCCATGGCCGGTGAAAATCCGGGGGAGGTTCTAGATGATCTCTAGGGCGAGGGGCTCCGTGAGCTGGATTCAGTCCATGCTTTCTACTTCTCTGTGGCGGTGAAAACACCCGCCGATCTGCTAGAGCTGGTGAGTTCCCGGAACCCTCTGCCCCTAATCCGATTGCTCCTTGTCACAGTTTTGCATACGTCCCCCTAAGTCGACTAACCCACCATTTTGTTTTTGTGTATCACTACAGAAGGTGCCGAAGTCTTTCACAGCGCACTGCGGATTCCCGATCTCTCACAAATGCACTCTCATCACCTCAAACACAACAAGGAGGAGTGGCCCGTGAACCTCCAGCGTCTCGATGGCAGACAATGGGTCCACTCTGCTCAGTCAATCGGCTCAGGCTTCACAAAATTCGTCGCAGACTTCCACGTAGTTCTGGGAGACCTCCTAATCTTTGAGTGGGCTGGAGAAGATTGCTTGGCGGTGAAGAGAATCCCCCGCAGCCTAGAGAAGAAACCACGACACATGCCAGCGAAATCTGCTGCTGCCACGACCCCGGCCATGCCAAACAACCCCGCCATGGCCCCCTCAGTCGTTGCTTCCTCCAGCGATGCCCCAGCCACCCCTCTTGAGTCCCTAGCTTTCAGAAGACCCTCCGCAGGTCGCACCTGAAGCCCAACCAAAACGCTGACTGGTAAGTCGCCTCCCCTGCCTTCTACCATTCCAAACTAGATTCCACCTTCTTACCCTCTACACTCACAGGCATGTCAATTGCACTCAGAATTCCAAGTCAATGTCAACTGTTATCCCTTTTACGTTTATACCTTCCGAAGTTGTGGCTTGTTTATGTCGTTGCAGGATATCCCCACCCCCTACTGGAGGGCTCACGGGCAAGAACAATTTGATGGTCACCTGTTCACCCTGACCGGGCCATTGTGGTGGGGCATCGCCATGTCCGCACTACAGATGACGAGAGGCAGACGCAGTGCTTCTTCACACAGGGCTGGTACGAGTTCCATATGCTCAACAAATTCAAGCTCGATGACACTCTCCTCTTTGTGAAGACTGGACCTACAAAATTCAAAGTAATAGTGCTACCAGCCTAGCCTTGTTGATAGGAAGTCCCCTCCCCTGTTTTTGTCGGTTTTTCAGACTTCTCCCGTGGAAGACCTCTGGAGTTGTGACTACGGTGTTTGTGACTCATAACACCCTACCTCCTTCGTGATAGGAGGTCGCCTCCCCTTCTTTCTTGTATATACAGACTTGTCCCGGGGGAGAGCTCTGGAGCTATGGCTGAACTGGGTTTTACTGGTTTTGCTTTCTAAGGTTTCTCTTTGGGTTTGAGTTTTGTTGTTTCATTTTGTGCATACTAGGTGCATGAATAGAATGCTTGAGGAATTGAGTTAGATCTTTGTGATGAGAGACTAGAAGTATTGTTTTTTTAACCTAGTTCGGTGATTGAATGGATGACCTACAAGGGTTGAGATTCGAACTGGGGTTTGGATTTGCTCTTTTAGTTTGCAATTCGGTTTGTCTTTGTGTTTGGATTTGCTCTTCTAGTTTGCAATTCAGTTTGTCTTTGTGTTGTCTAATTATCACTGTTGTAAGAGACTTCTCCTCCCCCCCCCCCCCCCCCCCTCTTTCCTCTGTGGATCCCCTTTTCAGCATATGTTTACCGAACTCTCAGTATGGGGGCGAGTTCACGGTCACGGGACTCGTGGCAGTTGGAAGCCACAGTCCCTGGACTTTCTAGCTCCTTTCACCCCCCTCCTGCGTGGCGTCACCTCACTCGCAGCCGGTTCTGGCAACCACAACCACCTTTCACGGAACTGGTTGAACAGGTCACCCACTGCTGGATGAAACCTTCTACCAACAGTCACTCTACATTCCGAAATCAGTTCACCTACTGTTTCAGACCTCTGTCATATACGCTTTATTCCCCTTCTCCAATACGCATATTATTTCTCTATTGTTTCACACCCCCTCCTACTTGCAATTTTCTCTAAGATTATGGACTCATCACATTCAGAATCTAATTCCACAGCACTATTTCAGACTTCACAGAGAGTGTTGAAAGAACTGAATCTTTCTTTTTGGGGTTTCCTGAATGGTGTAACACTGTCAGTCTCTTTCACAAATGTATGAAAAATCAAACCTTCAAAAATGTCACTTTAGAATAGCAAAATTGGCAGCTGTATCCTAAATACGGTGCAGAATACACAATGTACAGATGCACCATTTCTAGACACAACATGCTTTAGGGGTTAATGCGTATCTCTAAATTGCTGACTCTCACTCGCCGGTTTCACGTTTAAGTTCAGTTAAGATTTGAACAACGATAGATATATAAGACCGTTAAATCCACCCACATTTCAAATTCCACTTTGACAATGTCCTTCCACGTCGTATGTCTTGGTTTTCTGCCAAAAGGCGGTGCTGCGAGGGTCCAAATCTGGAGTGGCTGCTTCATCATCCACACACTCGGACGATAAGCATAGTTGTAGAGCTACTTTTTAGATTTAAGCCCAAATTCTTTAAAATAAGAAAAAAGAGCAATAAAAACTTTTAAAAATAAGAAATCAAGTGCTTTAAGTAGGATAGAATCATTAGAATGTGAAAAGGTCTTAAAAGAAACCTAGTTCACATTAGAATAAGCAAATAGTTAAAGAATAAACCTTAAGGAGAAAGGTTAAGTGTGAATGTAGTAAGAGACACACCCCTAGCTAAGAGATGTTAAGGAATGCACCTTTATAGAGAGTCACAACCTTAAGAATAGATGTTACCTTAAGGCACACCCATTGGGAAAGGGTGCACCCCTTAAGGATTCAAGTATATCACCATCTTCTCCAAAGTGGAGATCACCACATTGTGAATTATGTGTGTCCTAGCTTGGAGCTAGTCTTTGCAATAAAAGAATGAGTGAATTCTTTAAGATTGTATAAGGAATTGTGTAGAAAGTGTTGAATGTGTGTGTTGTGAGTTAAATGCTTGGAACATTGACTTGAGAGAAGTAATGTTTTAGCATTGTATTACTTAAAAATTAAATAGTACTTCATGAGAATTAAGGAATTACCTTAATTGTTTAAAGAGTGTTGGCAAATTATTGAATTGTAATAAGATTGGAAGTTGAAAGAGTGATTTTAAGTACTTGAGTTGAAATTGGAAGTCAAGAAGTACTTAGTGTGTGAAAGAATTAAAGATTTGTAATGAGAATTGAGTGAATTCTTATATTGTGTAAATTAAATAAGATAAAGGAATTGAATATTGAATTAATGTTTGTATAAAGCATTCATGTAATTCAAGTGTGATAGAAGCTTTAATTCAATTGTATCATCAATACATTATTTACTAACTTAGGTGTGTTTTCTTAAATTAAAGAAGGAATGGCTTGGAGTAAAGGAGATTGAAGTATCATCTTTGCTTGAGGTAAGTTGTGTGTTGATAATTCATTGAGTTATTTGATGAATGGATAAGAAGTGAAGAAGGAAGTTATATGGAGGAACTCCATAGCCAAGATGGCAATGATAAAGTCTACTTAAATGGTCAAGGACCGTAGACTTGTATCACTTGAAGCTTAAAGCTTAGTACAATTTCTTGGGGTTGGTACCTTAAGACTTAATTGGCAGAATGCCACACAAACTCAAAGATAAGAGTTATCCTTAAGACATTTTCCCTTAAAAACCTTTATCTACCTACTCAACCTTAGACATACACCAAACTTAGACGAATTTGACCCTCCCGTAGAACGAATCTAGATTTTATTGGGCTTGGGTGTTGTTTAGCAAATTTCCACCTCACAATAGTGTTCGGACCCGCACGGGCGAAGCCATATTCTCGAATGCGAAGTTTATATGTGTAATGGTTTGTGGGATTCTCGTACTATGCAATTCTAGAAATGTATCAGCAAAACATCGTTGCACCTGTGTTGAAGGTCACATTTTTATCTATGAAAGTTATATTGGCAAATCGAGAGAGTAGACGTCGTTCTACGCGATTGTAGTCTGCAGTGCCGAGTATTTACAATTTGTGGTTGTATAATTATTTCGTCAAAATATTTTTTATGTTAATTTTCAATTAAAATGAAGTGAAGACGTTACTTGAAGTCATGTTTGTGACCTGGGCTTTTGCATTAGTGGAAGTCACAGTAGAGAAACCTCGGGGAATGTCCATTCTCCCGGAATGTTACTGCATCCAAGTAGAAGTTACCTTGAGTTACCATTCTCCTCCAACCTCAATGTCACTCTCTCCTCCAACCTCAATGTCCATTCTGCCAGAAGCGCTTCCGGCTTCCCAAGAGCACGGAAGCGCTTCCGGCAGAATGGACATTGAGGTTGGAGGAGAGAGTGACACCTCATCATACTCAAGGTAACTTCTACTTGGATGAAGTAACATTCCGGGAGAATGGACATTCCCCGAGGTTTCTCTACTGTGACTCCCACTACTGTTTGGAGAAAAGTCCAGCTCTAATGTTATGTGGGAGTGGAGAGAGGTATGGAGAGACTAGAGTCCGGACAAGCGGTAGGTTTTTACAGGAGAAGTGCTTTTCTCCCGTTATGTTTCAGGCATAGAGCGAGAGCAATGAACTCCTCACTCAAGATACTTACACTTGTGAAAGTAATGCTGTAAACAAGAGCTCTTGCGAGCTTTTTAGTCTGAAAAGTTTAAAAAGTACCTTCCGCTGGAATCTGAATGTGTATCCGACTCTAGGAAGGAGTCATTGGAGTGCTCAGTTTTGGGACTGCGTAATTCTTCCAGGAGTTCTGTCTGCACAGGTTTGATATGAATTCTGTAGTTCACTTGTACGTTCTTCGTTGGACGTCTTGGATTTGAACCATGCTCCCGTTGAAGAGATGAAATTTTGAGGCCGAATTTGAAGAGGCCTTCAGAAAGGATCTCCGAGTCTTCTGTCTTGAACACTGTCGACGTGTTGAAGGTTTGGCCGTACTGTAACTTCGGCACACACCGCACATCAGTTAAATCGACATAGAAGGAACTCGTTATGCTTCGGGGAAGCTGAAGAATACGCCTTGGGAGATTATTCACACTAAATTTATATTCTATAATAGCAAATGGAGTGACACATCCAACGAGATTATAAAATGTACCAAAAGACAGCCATACAGAAAATTGTTAATTAGAAATCGACATCTATGCCGTATATCTGGAGCACGCGAAGTAAATTTCCATCGCGCAATTCACAAAATCAAACTTAGCCAGACCCGGTAGTGGAGGAAATACTTCCGCCACTTTGAAGTGTACGGGCCTGTAACCCTCCCATCACATTGTCCAGAGAACGCGCATAATAGAATACAGTAAAGATATACACAGAAATCAACGCATAACACAACAGAGTCTGCTTTCCTGCCTCGCTGTAGGGCAGAAAAGAGAATAAACATAGTCACCAAGGAACCTATCTAGCCAGATTCAATTGGACAATAACGTTGAAGTATATTTAGTTGAATAAGAAAACAAACACATTTCAGAATAGGCCAACCATGTATGAAAGGGTGAATCATCACCCCCAATCTTTGAAAACCTGAAAATGATGCCTCATTAAAAGTGCGCTCTTACAGCATCTGCAAGAATAACTCTTTCCTCCAGCTAGAGCAACACCAGCAAAAATGCTTTGGAACAAGTCCAGTAAGTAAAAATGGACAGATACAGCCCTATTTACTGGGAGACACCCAACCACTTCGTGAAGTTCTCAAACTCTGTGTACTCTGAGTCTGAAACCATGGTCTTGTACCATGAAGCACCCTGCTTCTTGATCAACTCCTTCTCCTCGGGCTGCACATCAAAACATTACATCAGACCAACACCCAAAAACTCTATGAGAGTCTGAGAGGCGTTTCATGAAACAAATTATCGCATGTGTAATTTCATAGGCAGACAACGAACATGCACCATATATATGGCATAGCTAGTAAAACATGACATTATGCTGTGGTCGAAGTACCTTGAGCTGGCTTCTCTTGCTCTGCAACTTCTCGGCCTTGGCCTTCGACTGCCTCTCCTGTGCCAAAAGCTCCATTCTCCTGGCGGTCTTGGCGTAGGGGTTGAGCTTGAGGAGGGCACCCAAATTCTTCAATGGGTTTTTCTTGAGCACACGTCTCTTGATGACCGTCTTGGTAGGACGAACAACGCTCTGGATCTCATCAGAATTGATGATTCTGGCTAGGTCGGGGTTACCCATGATGTTGCGGGGCAAAGTGTAGTTCTTCTTCACAAGGGATTTCTTCTCCTGGGTACCGAAGATAGCGTCCAACTTCTCAAAGGCAGACTTGGTCCAGACGATGAAACGGCCGAGGTGACCACCTACAACCAAATAGCCATATTTCGTAAACCATCTCCAGCGATGATCATCCCAATTGCAGCATTAACTGAACCCTTGGCACTTCAAAGATATCATTTTGATGATAATGTGTCCATTTTTGTTTCTCGGCAGCATTGTCCCCGTGTAGTACTAATTAATGATTCCATATCCATGTATGAATAGAAGACACCGGGGAACTAAGTATAAATGTAGCCCTAATAAGACGAGTAGCTGCGAATTAAATTCACGTTGTTTTTACGTTTCCATCCGTAATATTTTTGTAAAACCCTAACAGCATAAGCCCTAACTAGTACATTCTCTTGAGGGTTGCAAAAAAGGACATCCTCACCTGGAGCGAGCTGAAGAAGGTTGAGGCGGTCGACGGACACAATCTCGACACCGGGAATGTTCCTGAAGGCCTTCACAAGCTTGGCACCCTCAGTACCGTAGACGACAAGAGGCCCGCGGCGAGACACATACCTCCTGTTCCTCATCTTACCCTTTCCAGCCCTAATGGCGTGACTGGCCTTCACCTTCTCGATGTCAGCATAAGCTCCGAGCGACTTCAACAGCTTCACAGCGGCGGAGGTCTTCTCGATCCCCTCTGCGGCGTCGCCCAAAACCAATGGCACCTCAGGCACCTCCTCAATTTTGTGCCCCCTAGCCAGAACCAGAGATGGAACCGCGGACGCAGCCAATGCGGACGCAATCGCGTACCTCTTCTGGTTCAGGTTAACCTTCCTATGCCAGCGGCGCCAGATCTTCGTGGGCGCAAACATGCGTCCTCCGCGGCACATGTTTCCGAACGCTCCCTGTCCCGCACGGTGCGTTCCTCCTCCTGGAACCCTAGGAATACGCGACACGGCGCGCCCGGTTCCCCATGACTCCGCACTCGTCTGATGTCCTGCCTTCACACTCACGGCATACGGCTGCCTCTTGTTCTTCGCCAGAGCGGTGTGCACGGTGGCCACCACATCCGGGCGAATTGGCGCGAGGAAGACTGCGGGCAGAGTCGCCTGCACGCCCTGGTCGCTCCCGTCTACATTCTGTACAGTAACCAAAGGGCGAGCTGCCGCTGCTGCCATCGCTACGTGGATCGTTTGGGCTCCGAGCTCGCCAAAGAGACCTGCGAGCACGACCGGTGCACTAGAAAAAGACCTTCTCTCCCCGTGCGCTTCCCCTCTTGCCCTCGCGCTTCGCCCCCCTCCCCGCGTTAGGGTTTTGCCCCCGCGCTTCATCTCCGCCGTCCGCTTCGCCCCCCGGAGATCGTGGCGATCACATCTGTACCGTCCCAGGGCGTTCGCGCGTTCCCGCGTCCCCATCGTTGGTAACACTTGGTCTTCTCCGGCGAGGGGAGAGCGTTAAACCCTAATTCTTGCGTGGTGGTTTGTTTCGGGGGTTGCAATTGGGATTGTGGAGTTGGTTGCAATTTGGATTGCGGAGGTAAAGTTAAGTTAGGGCCGGTTTAGACTACGGTGGAGAAGTCCACCGGTCATGAAAAAAAGGGCATTTGTGAAATGTGATTGGCCGAAAATGCAACTCTTCACCGGGAGGTGTTTACACTAGGTGAAGACAAGAATGGTGGTGAAGTTTTCTCATGGATGATAAAATGACATGGCCGCCTACATGGCAGCACTTTTTGGACTTGGGCTTCTCCGGAGAAGGAGTTTCTTGTCCGGCCTCAAGAGGTCGGAGAAGAAACTCCACCTCCGGAGAAGCCCAAGTTAATAAAAAATCAATTTTCAAAACAAGTCTGAGCCGTAGACTCTACCATCGAGATTTAAACCATGCACCTCGTGATTGCCAAGATAAGCCTCCCCGGCTTGTGGTCCACCTCCACCTTTTACTTGTGTTCTTTTCTTCTTAAAATTGCATATATACACTTCTCACTCTAGCTCTACATGCTGTAATTTTTTTCAAAGCCATTTTGAAGGCTTAGAGTTTATTTTTTGGGCTTTTTATCATGCTGTAATTTTTTTTATAAAGCCATTTTGAAGGCTTAGAGTTTATTTTTTGGGCTTTTTATCATGCTGTAATTTTTTTTACAAAGCCATTTTGAAGGCTTAGAGTTTATTTTTTGGGCTTTTTATCATGTTTTTAAAGACATGAGCATGTAGGGTACCAATGTTATTTTTGTTATTGATTAGGTGTTGATATATGGGCCAAAAAATTATTATTCTTCCGCATAATTTGATAACAAAATAATTTTGAAGTTTAGTCAAATTGTCATACATATGCATATTCATTTTTTATGAAAACAATTCTTGTTTAAATGTTTTGTTACAATGTGAATGTAGAGAATTGTGATTTTTATCAAAAAAAAACTTCTCAATTTGGTGAGTTTCTCTTCACCGGTACACTTCTCCAGTGAACTTGTCCTTTAAGCTTCTCCTCTAGGTGTTTAGACTACAACCGGTCAAGACTCCTTTTGAAATATTTTATTGCCTTAAATTCTTCTCTGTCACATCCACCATTTGCCTCATATAACCATGTCTTGGCCAAGAATTCTTGACCGACTAGAGGCCTTCTCCACCGTAGTGTAAACCGGCCCTTAGTCTCATGCCCCATTTCCCATCACCTCCCCATTTCCCAGCACTGGACTACTTCTCTTTGGGTGAAGTCTCTCATCCACACGTCATCACTGTTTTCTGAGAAATTTTAAAGAACAATTTTAAGGCATGATTCCTACTATGATTCTTCGTGAGAGAATCTTTGTGAGATTGGTTTCTAGAGATATTCTTAACAAAATTTTAATTTCACAGTGATCGGAATTGGATTGGCATGTATTACAAATGTATGTTGCAAATAAATTTTCACTTTGAATTGTAATTTTAGTAATTTTAGTATTAGATTATACTAAAAATACTAAAATTTTACCTAATACTAAAATTACAGAATTGTGATTTTTATCAAAAAAAACTTCCCAATTTGTAGTAATTTTAGTATTAGGTAAAATTTCTGTATGAATATGTTATCTATATATTGTCTATTTATAGAATAAGAAACAAAATTTAAAATTCTTCTATTATGCCACCACCATGCCTATGCTTGATTACTCTTTAAAGTAAGTAGGAATAGGTTATTTTCCTTACAATATAAATTATGTTCTTTGATTGATTGTTTTAAATTTGTCACGGTTTTTTACTTGTAGAAATGTCTAGTTCTCACCTTCCATGGAAAAACCAAAGTGGTTTAAAATAGAAATTTTGGACCTTATCATTAAAAATTCAATCTAACAATAAAACTAGATCTTTGAGCAATTTAACAAATGCACCTCAAGATCTATTTTAAACCAATTTGGTTTTTCCATGGAGGGTGAGAGTTACAATTTGCTAGGTTTTTGTTGGAATACATTTTGGTGGCAATTTCATTGTAATACAAAATAAATATGACTGTTTACAATGTTTCATATTGTTATATTTAGTCTTTGTAACTTTATTATTATATATTATAAAATGAATTGCATGCAGTTTAATCATTTCAAGCAAATTGTAAGATTATACTTTTAAAAATATAGTGAATTTTGGTCTAATTATCACTTATGACATGACTTGATTCAAGAAAATATACAATAATAGAACATCTATATGAACCAAAATTTAAAACCATGTGGACCAAATTGATGTCAATTTGAGATAGAATCAAAATCTATGATTTTGATGTTAAAGTTTCTCAAAACGAGTAATAATGATAATTCTTTAAATTAATTCAATACAATATAATCCATTATAACCCAATGCTTAACTTGTATAGAATATATAATTCATAAATTCAAATTAATATAATTTATCAAATTAAAAATCAGAAATAAATACAATTTAATTTGGTAAAAAACTTTGAAAATTTGTTCATTGTAAATATCATTATCATTTATAAAAATCGCAATGTGTTTTATTTAAAAAATGTAAACAAAAAAGAATAAGATACACCAATATTTAAGAAACAAAAGATGCAAACAAATGTAATTGATAAGATTATGAATTTAAGAATTCAAACATGTATTGGCAAGATTGAGGTGAATTATAGTGCTTTATATGTATATGATGATAAAATATATAATATTACAATAATTTATAAGTTACAAATTAGTATAAATATAAGATGAATTAAGTGCTTTATATGTATACGATGATAAATTACATTTGATATTAAACAAAATTAATATACTTTAATACATTGTGGTATAGTCTAGTGCTATATTATTATACATCAATTGAATTTAATATAAGTTAAATCTTTATATATAACTATAATACCTATATATATATATATATATATATATATATATATATATATATATATATATATATAAATTATAGCATAATACACAATTGTTAGACCATTGATCTACATATACATATAATTTGTGCAATATATGAACATAACATCACATGTAATTGTCACGCCTTTTTAGCGACCAATCATTACTTTGAGGATATTCACACACGTCTTTGACACTTGATCGTAAAAAATTGTTTCAAAACCTTATATCTAGAAGCTAAATATATATCAAAAACTAAAGCTGCAAAAGAAGCCATTTTTAACTTAATTGGATTTTTTTCAACTTATTTGGATTTTTTCAATTGTCTCTTATTACAATAATTTATAATACTAATTTGTGTATTTTTACGACTTAAGATCCAAGATTTCATGCTATAATTAAATATATTGAAATGTGATATTATTTTATTTGTTTGCAAATATTATTTTTGCCTTAATGGCCTTAATCTTATTTAGTGCACTTAGTTTAAGGAAAAAGTAAAATGTTAATTTTAAATTATTAGTTATTTACTAGCTAGGTCATTGTAGTTACTTTGATTAATATTTAGAAGGACACCATCCTTCATATCAAGAACCATATAAAAAATCCAATAAATCATTTCATGTTTATTTACATGTTAGACATACGTACAAATATTGTATAAAGTTTGTATACTAGTTCAACAAAGAGGTGTAACTCTTGATAGAAGAGTCATGACACTGTGAACAAGGATTATATACAACTTTCTTAATAATATAATATACATTACTTTCCTATCGATCTCTCTTAATTTAACACTACATAAAGAATTTTGTCATATGACAATGTCCGAATCAAATAATATGATTTTATTCTTGAAATAGGAAAAATGTTGCATGTGAGTAATCAATGAAGAGTGGAGAACAAAGATTGATAAGCAAGAAAAAAAAGAAATTTGCATCTCTTTTTAGAGTTAACAATCCTTGTAGAATTTTTGAATAACATTGCTGCTAATTTCAAATGTTAAAATAAAATTAGTGTATAAAATGGTAAATTTTTATTCTAAAAATGATAACTCTAAACATATTTTGACCAATTTGGATGTTGAGGATTGAAATTACCTCTCCTTTATGACACTATAAGAAACCCGTGTTTTTTGTCACGTCCTGAATCATATCCGAGGAGACATCCAGACATTCGAATTTACATCCCTTTGACGTATCAACGCGTGTAACATGCTGTAACGCTTGGGTACATGACAAAAGACGTGAGAACATCTTTGCGTCAGGGACGATTTTCGGAGATTTTGGGAGGCTGGAAATGGTGCCAATTGGGCGCCACATCGACAATACCTAAGCGGCAAAATGACGGGCAGTGCTACATAGCCGAGAATTTCATCCTATCCAATCGTGACGTGGAATCTAACGTAGTCCCGCCATTTGGTGACGTAGCGTCCGACATGGACCCGGGAAAATCTGACATGGATTCGGGAAAGAGTGACATGGCATGCCACGTCAACAGAGATTTGCGTGGTTTTTTTTTTTCTAGATTCATGTTTCTTAGGACGTCATTGGAAACATGGTTGTGTTTTTGAAGACGTCCCAGGTTGACGTGGAGATGTCTGGCTTGATGTTCACGACAACGATGCCTGGATTTTGATGTTGATTTTGTTGAATATCGCCATGTCTCAGAGGATGTGGCGATGGACATTTTTATGGACATGAACAAGTTCTAAAGTATGTTGTTGATCTATGCACGTGGGTAGAGGGGGTGTCATTGCGGATGTCTCAAAGAATTTATGCGTCTCTGACGTGGCATCACTTTAAACATGGTATTGCTCACAATGTATATTATATGGTGTTTTAGTCGGACATTGAGAGATGTTGTGCAAGACATGTGTATGTTGTACAAGACATGAGTAAAGACATGAGTACAAGACATGAATACCTCATAACAAAGTGCCCCACAAGGTGCAATACAAGGTGCATCATGTGCCAAGACGTCTCTTGAGATGTTCTGCCAAACATCTCAGACGCTCGTGGAAACATTGACGCGTTTGATTGGACGTCTTCCAGATTTTCCATGTTGTTCATACATCGTGCAGTGGCTCACCTAAGTCTCATTTGGGCCAGCATTAGATTGTGCAATTACTCACCTACTTGCACGCCTCTTTCTTCATTTCTTCTTTGGTACCTCTACACTCTCGAAGTCTAACTTCTAAACTCTAAACTCTATACTATATGACTTTAACCTCTACACTCTAAACTCTAACACTCTCAAACTCCAAAATTTAAACAACATCTAAACCACACACTCTTAAACTCTAAAACTCTAATCTTTACATTCTAACTTGTAAACTAAGTCCACACTTTAAAACTCTAACCTCTACATTCTAAACTCTAACTGCTTAGAGAAATGAAGGCCAAAGTGAGCTTTGTGCACCCTCAGTTTCTACTTAAAGGTCTTATGACCTAACTATGGCTGCAGCAATTAACCCTAGCCGCCTCATGACTTGACTATGGCTGCAGTAGCTAACCCTTGCCGCCTCTGTTCATCCAATGAACTTGACAAAATTCTTTCCACTTGATGGTTATGTTTTGCAGGACACGATGATGTTTTCTAGGACGTGTCAATGTTTTGCTAAACACTGGTGATGTTTTCAGGGACGTCTCTGTAGGATGTCTTCAGAGACATGTAGACGTTATTTGAGACATCTTCAATTGGATGTCTCAAATGACGTGGATCTATACACAGAATGACTTATCACCTTGTCTGACGTGGAATTGTATCTGCCGTGTAGATAAAGTGCTGTAAACTACAAAATACATGATATGTCCACATGGATATGCCACCAAGGCATTTACAAAATCACCCTAAATTCTTTGTAATTCTGGTTTTGATAGAAAAGTGGTATTTTGATATTATATTAATCAATAAATATTATTTAATATTTAAATATAGAATACTAAATTCAATTGTCCGCTTTAATAACAAAATAATTAAGTTTTATGAAATATTATTATAATATCAATTTATTTATTTTTATATATAAAATTTGATTTAATTTCTAAAAAATATTTTGATATGAAGTGGAAAAATCGGTTTTTTTAAAGATCAAAGTTAATAAATATAATCAGAATATTCTTCAATTATATATATATATATATATATATATATATATATTTTATTTTTATTTTTATTTTTAAAAGGCTGGTGCTTTTTTTATTTTCCTTGTGTATACTGCTGTCCGTTTTGCTATTTTTCACTGTTGTGGAGCTTTCTACCTAGCACAACAGTAACTTTCACGTTCTTTCTTAAGGTGAAACGGTAGTCCGCTGCCAGCGTGGCAGTTTTGCATCTTCCAGGGCGTCCTCAATGACGTCTTCAAAGACAAACACATTGTTGGAGACATCGTCGAGTCTCCTGTTTCACACGCGTGTTTTGGTACTCTCCCACCTCCACTGTTCATTATTGAGGTGTGGACATTGTCACATTCGGCGGGACACTATTGGCCAACACCAAGACATCAACAAAACACGTTGACATGAATGGAGACATAACCAAAACACGGGTTTTCTATAGTGTGAATAATCTAGGGTTGCCATTGCGATGAATTAATGTATAGTCAATGAGTGTCTGCCTTCAATAATCTATTCCGTTCTCTTTTTAGTTTTTATTTCATGATAAGCTTTTATTTATCTTTTTTTCCACCATTTTGTTGTGTTTTATGAGAAGAAATCTTCATTTTTCAACTTGAAGGCTTTGTTCCTTTGATCAATGAAAATTATTTATATATATATATATATATATATATATATATATATATATATATATATATTTTGACTCCTTAGATTCCTTTACAGCCTCAAACAAGCTTCTTGTGTTTGGTACAGATTATTCAAAAAATGCACCTTAGATTACAACGTCTATATAAAATAACCCGCATCTTCGATTCTTTACCTTGACATATACATTTATAATCTTAGTTTGATCTCCAATAATTTAACCTCTACATCCGCCACTAAAACAATGTTCTCACAATGTTACTCTATGATTGATAATAATGAAATTGATTACATTATGGATATTCATTATGCTGCAATTATGTTGCAAAAAGATTTATTTTAACTCAAAATAAATATATTTATGATATTTTGACAAAATTCAACATGTTTAATTGTCATCTAATCAATATTCTACCTAATATAAAAAAATTCTTTTTTCCTTCAAACTAAAGTACTAATCTTATCAAAAATGAAGTTCAAACCTAGAGTATTGTTTTTTGTAAGCAAGCCGTGGACACCCTGCAATACCTAATCACATATGCTTGCTAGGACTTCAATTTTTAAAATTAACCAACTTGTCTAATTAACAGCTTATTCCACTTCGTCCTTTTAGCTCAAACTTAATCAAGTTCTTTGCTATTTAAAAAAACCATACGTACATGACTAGTTTATTCTTGTGTCAACTTCTTCTCTTCCTAAGAATTTTTTATATTGAATGAAGTAATGAACATTGGGCCGATGACCTTGACAGTCAACGTTCTACATATGGCATTTTTTCCCTTCTCTCTCTCTCTCTCTCCTCTCTCTCTCC